>CM017555.1:51194108-51261608 GCA_007844125.1 Sinonovacula constricta
CCTTATAAAGGAATGTTTATTTGTACAATATTTCAAGAAATTGAAAAAATGGGTGTATAAACTTGGAGACTACAAAATGACCATTGTCTGATGAAGCTACTCTAGTGAATATGCCAAACGTACGACGTGTGTCACGCAATGATATGTTTTAATTACATCGATGTCGCGCCTAAATCAGACGTACATGTAATATTATTTTGGCGGATTTAAACATTATTGCATGCCAGCACTTTAATTTACTGCCTGTCTTTACCCCATAAGAGGCCCTAACTTGAGCTTTTGGCAACAGCATTCAAGGCGCCGCGGTTAGCGCGTATTCTTGACAAGCGTTACCACGCTTGATTGATCTTTTTCAAGAAAATGATCTTGTTTAATAGGCACAATATGGTATATGGAGTTATCTGGAAATTCTTTTAATAATGTGGAAATCCTTCTAGTAATATATGCTTCGATATTAATTAGCGCCATTGTAAACGCAGTCGGCGACGTCACTCGATTTTAGTCGCCTCTATATTATGACATTTCGCACCTAGTAGATTTTGGGTTTCCGTGTTGGAACATAGATCTGTGTATAAATAGAAATCTATAATTGACGCCGCTTTGGAGAGTGGTGCCTCTTACAGAATGCATTTTTATGGGGACGGTAGTGTACCTGGCAAAAACAGGTAATCGCAGTTGCTCTGTAAAACCTTTCTCAGAGAAAAGAACCGAGTGTTCGGTTTTTTAACGGTGTAGCTTGCAACAGTAATGTGTAGTTTGCAATTATAAAAAAGTAGCCAGCATTAAGTAGCATGTACTCTACTTCCCATGAGAGTTATGGTTTGTTACTGTCAAACGTTTATGTAATTAATCGAAAGTGTAAGAGAGTATTTAGTTCCCAGGACAGTCATTTTCTTGTTTAAAGCGCATGCTCTCTACGGCACCTTGGATGATTCACTTCCTAGCCGTTCCTTGTTATATGTTACAATGACAAATAGACTGGTCGTTCAGTTTAATGTGACCTATTGCAAAAAGACTGGCATTGCGTCAACATTTTGCAAGTAGGCAAAAAGTTATGTTAGACAACAACGTTAAGGAAAAACAAAAATTGGGAAAATTATGCAAAACATCATATTTTAACATATTCGTATCAAAATCCGACACAGATAAAACTTAAAATGGCCAGCATTTATTTTGCTTCTTTTTTTATTTGTAAATTACATTGAAATTATTTTCTCTTTTACAATTGATACATATCACCTCTTTTCATCTATTTTAATTTTTTATTGCCTGCTGCATTGGTAATCTTGCTTGATGGATTGATAGGTGTCTGTCTGAAGAGCGAGTTCTCTCCTGAAATAAAAATATTATTTTATAAGAGGCACCGCTCTCCAGTAACATTCTATGAGGACAGTAGTAGCAGGCAATAACAGAAATCGCAGCTGTGAAACCTTTGTCAGAGAAAAGAGCCGCGTATGCCGCTGTTAACATTGTTCCTTGCAATAGTAGAAAGACGAGCAGGCATTTATAGGAATTCCCATGTGTTTGGTTAGGCCTTGTTTCACAAGAGATACCGTGTATTCCGAGGTTATCAATACACCTTGTTCTTTAAATGTATTGCTTACTAGTGTTAATATTAGCTTCTACGGAAAAAACCACACTCAAACATTGCCAGCATTAGGTTCACCTCGGCTGTTATTTTGCGCCAGACAAAGGATGAGGTATTCCGATTGGTTTGCCCTTTCACTACAAAACAGTTTAATATTTTGCTTTTAAATTGCGATAAGAAACTTTTTACATAAAAAGGCAACATTCATAATTATTAGTACAAGTTAAACCAAGTGCATTAGCACAAAACAGTTACTACTTCTTGATAAGCTGGGCCGACTCGGAAAAGTTGCTAAAGTTTGATACGTGAGAATCTTTGGACTTCACCGACACATCTCTACTAAACCCCCATTTCTGCGTCGGATGTCCTCTGACTCTACACGAGTCATAACTAGAAGTTAGTTCGTCTGTTACAGAGTCTTCTGGCGGGACACTACTGTCGTCTGTATGTCCGAGCTCAAGCTCTATGTCGTCTGTATTCGAGTCAGCCCACGTGTCCGCAGACTCCCGAGAATCCATGCGCATCCATTTTGTTTTGGCCCAGGCAAGCCGCTGGTGACGTCTATCCCATTCAGATTTGTCAAGAGCCACATTGCCACCTGATACCATGGCAACGCCTGGCCAATGAACAGGACTGTTTGTGTCGAGTCTCCCTTGTCTTGGCAGATTGAACACCTCGCTAGTGACGTCGTCGCCATGACGAGGGTTGTCCAGAGGCGACATCTCTATATCTTCAACAGTCCCCGAATCATTTGTTATCACAGAGTGTCTCTGGCCCTTCCTAAAACTAATTTTCTGACTCTCGCCTTTCTCGTTCTTGTCCATGTAATAAAAACTGAATTTCGGCTGTCGGCTGCTCTTGAGCATCTTGTGTCTCAGTCCTGTCGCCAACATATACAAAAGTAGAGTCAGTCCAAGCACCAATGGACCTATAATCCTGTATATTTCTCGCTGCTTGTATAAGGGAGTCAGTCCCCCGATGGACTTTACAGTGCTACAGAAGGTTATGACTAATCCCGCAATAAAAGTCAAAATTGTCAGTATATACAACATTCGCAGTCTTTTCATAGACGACATGTTGGCGAAGGTTTTGGCCCGGTCTTTGCGGGCTCGCCTTCGCTTGATGTGCTCGTCTTCTCTCCGGTCCTCCATTTCGAAGTGCCAGATACTAAACTGCCGAATCCGTTCCTTCTTCAAGGCTGCGCGGTGCTGCTTCGCCTTGTCTCCTATGAACGGGATACATGCACAGATGTTGGCGCGGCTAGTCAACAGATCCCTGCAAGCAATAAAGGAAATGCTTATAGTAACCTATAATATAGTAACCTGCTACATTTGTTCAAGGCAGTCGGTCCTTTTGCCGAGAGATAGTTCAGATTTAAATGTCTGTGGCAATTCTAATAAGGAGCTTTACTTATTTTCCTATTGGTCACAGTCAATGTAAGTACATAACACATAGAACCATATGATCCGCGCTTCATTAGTATATTAAAATAAGCATGTCACTGTCGTGTTGGTTATGACTGACGTTTACACATGACTATATAACCGAATCTACAGGTTTGATTTATACTAGGCTGTTGTTATTTGTACCTTAAAGCGTTAAATGATGGAAAATTAACATCGTGACGCTTTTGAGTGACCCAACATCGAGACAACACAATTATTTGAAGGATTCAAGTTCACATGCAATCAAATCATCAAATTAATAATTTGTTCCATTACGTTTTGTCATGATACAAAGAAAAGGTTTGCCTTTTTTAACAAAAAATAACAAAATTCAAATGTTACCATCTGTGACCAAGTCGTTGTAAATAAAATATTCTGAGTTATACGCTGACAACTTCAAGCATTGGTGACAAAATGTTTTGATATTGATAGATACTTTGCAGAAAATAGTTCTGATCCTGCTTCTGATTGGACGAAACAGTATGCGAGAAGGCTAGCTCTTTGAGAAAACATAATACCAGCTTTTTATTGGACGAAACAGTAGGCGAGAAGGATAGTTCTTTGAGAAAACATAATACTAGCTTCTGATTGGACGAAACAGTAGGCGAGAAGGCTAGCTCTTTGAGCAAATATAATACTAGTTTCTGATTGGACGAAACAGTAGGCGAGAAGGCTAGCTCTTTGAGCAAATATAATACTAGTTACTGATTGGACGAAACAGTAGGCGAGAAGGCTAGCTCTTCGAGCAAATATAATACTAGTTACTGATTGGACGAAACATTAGGCGAGAAGGCTAGTTCTTTGAGCATATTTAATACTAGTTTCTGATTGGACGAAACATTAGGCGAGAAGGCTAGCTCTTTGAGCAAATATAATACTAGTTTCTGATTGGACGAAACAGTAGGCGAGAAGGCTAGTTCTTTGAGCAAATATTATACTAGTTTCTGATTGGACAAAACAGTAGGCGACAAGGCTAGTTGTTTGAGCAAACATAATGCTAGCTTTTGATTGGACGAAACAGTAGGCGAGAAGTCTAATTCTTTGAGCAAACATAATACTAGCTTCTGATTGGACGAAACAGTTGGCTAGAAGGCTTCTCCTTTGAGTAAACATAGTACTAGCTTCTGGCTGGACGAGACAGTAGGCAAGAAGGCTACTTCATTGAGCAAACATAGAACAATCTTCTGACTGGACGAAACAGTAGGCGTGGAGGCTAATTCTTAGCGACATATATACTACATGCATCTTTTTGGACGATAACAGTAGGCGAAGAGACTTATTCTTCGAACAATCATAATAATACTAGCTTCTGATTGGATGAAACTGTAGACGAGGAGGTTTATTCTTAGCTTAGCGACACATATGATGCTAGCATCTAATGGGACGAAACAGTAGGCTAGGAGGCTTATTCTTAGCGACACATATAATGCTTGCATCTGATTGGACGAAACAGTAAGTTAGGAGGCTTATTCTCAGCGGCACATATAATGCTAGCTTCTGATTGGACGAAGCAGTAGGCAATGAGGATTATTCTTTGAGCAAACATAATGCTAGCAACTGATTGGACGAAATAGTATGATAAGAGGCTTATTCCTAGCGACACATAGAATACTAGCATCTGATTGTTCGAACAAGCATGAAATGCTATCAACTGATTGGGCGAAACAGTAGGGAAAACATTTTTAAAAAGTCAATAACTTGTACTATTCTGCACTTATAAGCCAAGTCCAAGAAGACTGCAATGTACTTTCTTTTACTTTACATGGTTATAATAAACGAACACTAAATATTTTAAAGTGACTTGGTCAAAATTATGCGCAAGAATATGACACAGGTGTCCACACAATCTGCACTCCCTAGTTATTCATTTTTTTTTAATAATTTTCGAGCCAGTCGGCCTCATTTATACACACAACGTACATTACTTCATGCGTTTTTCGGGAGTACCTGCCTACGATGTCGTTAAAACTGTTGAAACTTTTTTCAACATATATAAATCATATAAAACATATATAAAACATATAAAAATCTAGGGATCAGATGTTAAATATTATTCTAGTATTAAATGTGTTTCAACAAAGTTTTGTTGTTGTTGTTTTTTTAATAAAAAGCAAGCAAAATTTTAGGCGATACAACCAAGTGTCTTTATCTTATTCTGGCAGTCTTTGCGTCGTAGGATCAATACTGCCGTGATTACGTTTTAAACTTACTGATCTTCTCATTCTTGGGGCCAGGGCGATGGTTAGTGAACTATTCTGTAGTTTCTATACTCCTTGTTGTCTCTATATATAAATAAGTTATATAGATTGATAGTCTAAATCAGTATTTCAACAGCGTATTTGTAGTGCGTTATTTGTTAATTTTGTTATTGTTGTTGTTGTTGTTGTTGTTGTTGGAGGTGGTGGTGGTGGTGGTATGCGTACAGGTATGATTATCATTAAACAATTAAATAAGACTTTGCAGTGGTAAGTAAAGGGTCCATAATTTAGCAGTATACATCATACTTTCACAGTGAAGTGGAATGAGTCTAATATGAATAGAAGACATAGTTATGACATTTCACGATAATTATCGGTATTAGCGTACAGTGAGTGATAAACATGCTGCTTTGCAAAAATCAATTAATTTGGATATGCCCGGTCATTTGCGTCAAACGTTATGACGTTAGCATTTTAATTATCAGTTTACACTAGACTGTTAATAAATTTATCATGAATTCACATTATCTATAAACGATTTTTTTTTTGCAGAAAATTTAAACCAATTTCGATAAAATATGTTATCCAAAATGTTCTGTCATCAAAACCGCTGTTTTGCATAGTTATTTTTCGGCTGTATTAGGTGAAATTGATGATATTGTCCACTGGAAAGGTTGACATTGTTTAATCTGCTGACCATACGATTTTTGTGAAAATTCAAAGGTAGGAATGGAACCAGGGGGCGGATGGGGGAATGCATCTCCTCCTTCCCAATGGAACCAGGGGGCGGATGGGGGAATGCATCTCCTCCTTCCCAATGGAAACAGGGGGTGGATGTGGGAATGCATCTCCTCCTTCCCAATGGAACCAGGGGGCGGATGTGGGAATGCATCTCCTCCCTCCCAATTGAACCAGGGGGCGGACGTGGGAATGCATCTCCTCCCTCCCAATGGAACCAGGGGGCGGATGTGGGAATGCATCTCCTCCTTCCCAATGGAACCAGGGGGCGGAATTGGGAATGCATCTTCTCCTTCCCAATGGAACCAGGGGGGCGGATGTGGGAATGCATCTCCTCCCTCCCAATTGAACCAGGGGGCGGACGTGGGAATGCATCTCCTCCTTCCCAATGGAACCAGGCGGCGGATGTGGGAATGCATCTCCTCCCTCCCAATTGAACCAGGGGGCGGACGTGGGAATGCATCTCCTCCTTCCCAATGGAACCAGGGGGCGGATGTGGGAATGCATCTGCTCCCTCCCAATGGAACCAAGGTTCGGACGGGGAATGCATATCCTCCTTCCCAATGGAACCAGGGTTCGGATGGGGAATGTATCTCCTCCTTCCCAATGGAACCAGGGTTCGGACGGGAAATGAATATCCTCCTTCCCAATGGAACCAGGGTTCGGGCGGGGAAATGCATCTCCTCCCTCCCAATTGAACCAGGGGCGGATGTGGGAATGCGTTTCCCGCCGCCCACCAATCAGGTAAAAGAGTAGAGTTGTGAAAACACATACATATTAGCTGAAATACTGAGTTTTTAAAGTAGACGTTAAGAAAACATTATCATTCAAACATCTTATTTACCTTGCCAATGTTATCGTTATTAAATTATATTGGCATTGTTAGTGTTGTAACCGTCGTGTATGTTTATGTAATGTAATAAACTAAGTCATCATTTAAACTATTGTAATATGAATAGATATTACGTACGTGTATCCTTATATAGTTTATGTTCTTATGTTATAAGTTATTTACCAACTAAATTATTGTAATATGAATAGATATTACGTACGTGTATCCTTCTATAGTTTATGTTCTTATGTTATAAGTTAATTTACCAATTAAACGCTTGCAATAATAATAGATATCACATAAGTGTATCCTTCTATAGTTTGTTCTAATGTTATAAGTTAATTAACCAATAAAACTATTGTAATATGAATAAATATTACGTACGTGTATCCTCCTTCTATGGTTTGTGTTCTTATGTTATAAGTTAATTCACCAATAAAATTATTGTAAGAAGAATAGATATTACATAAGTGTATCCTTCTAAAGTTTGTTCTAATGTTATAAGTTAACCAATACAAGTATTGTAACATAGATAGATATTTCATAAGTATATCCTTTTATGGTTAGCATTCTTATGTTATAAGTTAATTCATCATTTAAGTTATTGTTATAATAATAGATTTCTCGTAAATATACCAGTCTATTTTCTAATGTTATAAGCTAAGTCAAAATTCAATTTATTGTGATAAGCATAATTGTTTTTTTAAGTGTATCCATTTTGTTACTGAGATGAGTCAGCAAAAATACCGTAAGCAGTCCACATGCAGGTAAATCTGGTTAACATACTTACCCCTTGTTTTCCTCCATGTTACTACAAATAACAAATTGACTGAATAGGTCACATGTTTGTTTGTTTTTTAAAGATTGGTCTTAAATATGGCGGCCGATTTATGCATGTTCGTCTTTTTAAATGTCAAAAAAAAAAAAACCGAAGTACTCTCAAGACAGACTCGACAAATAGCACTTTTTTGTTTTGGCGTACAAAGAAAAGTTGAAGGCCACATTAAAAAACAACAAAGTATAAAAACGCCAAACGTTTCGTTATAACAATATATACAAAATGAATGGACAAAAAGGCGGAATGGCATAAACCAGCCACCATACTACAATTACCATTAAAGTTAACTTGCAAACTAATATTGCAATTTATTGCTTGCATTTTAATTTAAAAAATGGTTCAAACGGATTATTTCAAATGAGTTGAAACCGTGATACCTTTGTGCGCCCCTTTTCACATCTAAAATTAAAATCGCACAACAAAAATCGCTTCCGTTCCGTTCATTTCGGTTCCTGTCGGTAATTAGGAAGATCGATAAACACAGCGCTTTTGCTAGAATGCAACATAATGTGATTTTTTATTGGGCTACTGGTGGCTGTTGAATACTAATGCAGACGAACGAAAACGATTGTCAAGCAGTCACCAATAAGGAAAGCGGTTACCACTATAATCCTATTTTAAAATTCCGTATTTTTCTCAAGGGTACTCTAAACTGACAAACAACTAGGATGGTTAATGCTGTTCTTTTTGACTCTGCATTTGCTGAACCCAGTAGTACAAAAGAAAATATTTGTATATAATATATATTTATTTGTAATATAGTCTTTTAAATCGAAGTAAAGTAACATTTGTGCAATTCCTACCAACTAACACAAACTGACACAAAGTGGAAAGTTGTTCTATAGGGAACTGTAAATAATATGTTCCTCTAATAACGCTCACACAAATTTTGCGTTTTTCTTGAAAATTTGAGTGTGCCGAAAACATGAGTTTGAGCATTTTTTGAAAAAAAAACAACACAAATTGGACCAAAAACCAGCCCTAACATTGCTTAATTCATTACTGATTCCTCCTTTTATGCCGCGTTCGCACATAGCTTTATGCCTAGTCTACTGAGTCTAACCTTACAGCAATGTTCAATACAAGAAAGAGCTAGGATGTGAGACATCCAAGGTGCCGTAGAGAGCATGCGCTTTAAACAAGAAGATGACTGTCCTGGGAACTAAATACTGTCTTACACTGTCTATTAATTGCATAAGCATTTAACAGTAACAAACCATAACTTTGATGGGAAGTAAACGTAATGTCCTTTTGCTGCTTTGTTTGTTTTCCTTGTTTTCTGCTACATCTGTATTTACAAGCTGCATTGCTAACATCAGTTTACTCGGTTTCTTTTGTTACAAAAAACCCTCGCCAAACAGCTGCGAAATCTTAAATGTCAGCTACTTTTTATAATTACAAGCTATACATGATTGTTGCATGCTACAATAAAATATACGGGAATACTTTAGTTCTTTTCTTTGAAAAAGTTCTTACGGAACAGTTGCGATCTCCTGTTTTCGCCAGATACTTTGATGTCCCCTTAAAAATGCATTCCATAAGAGGCACAGAGCGTCGCCAATCTTTCAAGGTATGTTACGGATCATGTCACGATCTGGGTTCTACTTATTCCGACTGAAACAATAACCTCAATAACGCGACACGATTTACTGCAACAGGGCACGGACATTGTAGATCGCGACTAATGTCGAACTCAATCGGATATTCCCATTGTTTAATGCCTCCCAGATTCCTAAAGGTGGTACGCGATAACTAGTTTGCCGACCGGGGATATAAAACATAACACATGCAACATTTTATTACCCCTGCGTGTGGGAATTGAGGCATACTGTCTTCATAAACCCCAAGTAAAGTCTCCGTAAATACTTTTTTACTCAATAGTCAAATAGTACAAACAGTGAAAAATAAAAACGCTTTGAACGTTAATCCTTTCTTCGTCTATAAATAGCCACAATGGGGATTTATGCTAAAAATAGATATCGACATCAGGGCGGATAACCCGGATGATGTTATAACGGGCTCTCAAACATAAGCAGTCACATGGTTATCTTAGTTTAAATAGCAATGTGGCTCAGATAAGAAATTCGTATTTGTTATAACGAGAAGGGTGTTATGATTAACATGTCATTAGTCGAGGGCATCAATAAAAAAAAACTTTCGCAATATTTGTTCAGGTAATAATAGTGTTTATGGCTGTTTGGAAAACAAATGATCTAAACCATCGGATACAACCCTAATATATGGTAATAAGATCTTTATATGCTAGGCTTTAGAGGTTCAAATTCCTGAGTGTTAAAGGTGGTATCCGATAGTTTGCATGCATCTTATATATGTAACAATATCTGTAAATAAGAACGATTGGAATTTCTGCTAAAAATAGACACCGACGTCACATCAGACGTGGATAAATTAAAACATAAGTAGTCACATGGTTTTCTTGGTTTAAATATAGCTAACTGTGCTGCGTGGCTCTGATAGGAAATGCAAGTTTGTAATGACGATTGTGGTGTTATGGTTCACTTTTCCGACAGGTGTAGGACACCAATAAACCACATTTTACGAGATCTGTTCAGATAACAAAGGTTTACTAAGGTGTATAGAGAAAATATTTTTGGTCCAAACTCGAATACCACCTTAAATCAAGATACATTGATCGCTGCTGTTGCTAGTTGTCTGATCTTATTAAGGTAGGGCAAGTGTTCTCCATCTCATTCAATTATAGACTATCCTAATAAGGTAAACGTTGTTTTCGTCATTTTAATTTTTCCCTTCGACTATTGTCATGTGTCCATCAAAGAAGACCGAGAATAACAATATTTTGTTGTTATTTGATTTGTTCAAATAATAATTAAATAAATACATCGTGCTAAGTTTGGTTCTTGTGATGTCAAAAGTTTTAACAAATAAAAACAATTGTTGTAAAAGTTTTGTATATTTGGCAAAATCAACCAAAAATACTATGAAGGCAAGTTTAAGAAACCGTGAAATAAATCTATGGTTATATATTTGGAGTTTTCTTACTTCTAAAAAAGTGACATTTTCTTGTCTGAATGTTTTGAAAAGAAAACAAATGTCCATAACTTTAAAACTGGATGGTGAATTTTGTTAAAGTTTTGCATACTTACAGCCTTGAAATCTTACAACACGTCAATTGAGTTAATTTTACAATTAAAAATATATCTTTTACACTTTTTCTGTCTTATGTAGCATTTCGCTAAAAAAACCTGCTGCGATAACTATATAATATATATGTTATTTAAAATAACAATAACATGTAGTTATTACACATTCGTAATTAATCTAATACATAATTTGGTCACTGTTTATTTTGACTTGTATCTATGGGAAAGTATGTCCATTTCGGTTGATTAGTTTTGTTTTTATAATAGTACATTGCATCGACACGACGTTGAGGCTATCGAGCCATGTGACTTTGTTGTTGTTGTTTTGTTTTGTTTAAAGTGGATTCGACAGTTTATCTATCTTTGCTAATCTTATTCATGTATCTAATTATTACCTCTTTTCTGTGAAATTTGCGCATAATTACTGCATACTTATACCTTAGTTATGCGAACATTCTTAATTAACTATAACATTACCCCAGTTTTAACACAGTACAAATCGTGAAATATATTGCTTTTAATGTATATTTCCAAATAAATTAACACTATGGGGATTTCAGCTAAAAGATTAGTTCAAATAAATATCGATGTCAGATATGATTACCGGAATGATCATGAAACGTGATTTCAAAAGTAAGTGGTCACGTGGTATTCTTAGTTTAAAAATACTAGTGGATCAGTGGCTCGGACAGGAAATACCTTTTGTTATGACAGATGTGGTGTTATGCTTTACCTTAAATATTGATGGTGGGCACCGAAATAGCATTTCACGGGACCTCTTCATGTAACAAGAATTTTTTTGGATGTTTGAGCGAGAAAAATACTTGTCCTAACTTTGGGATACCACCTTTAACGAGCACAAGATTAACATAACCCAAATTTAATTGACGCATGACCGTAGACACTTGACATATATACGTCAATGGAGTCTATTCAGATCATAAAGTAAATTGGTCAAAAAGGGAGCAATCGCAACGCCTCGGATAATACATGAATCACGGATGATTTTCCCGGTGACGGAATTACCCGAGGATTTCCGATTGAAAAGGAGCGGTCTAGTAAATAATGTGTAACGTTTTACACTTTGCATATGCTTCCATGTGATAACGCATATAGAATATATTGCATGCTTTTTGTTTGTTTGTTTCCTTGTTCAAATTATTGTAGCAGAAATATTGTATTTAAAACTTTTGTATTCACTATTTAACATAACTTTAAATTTATATAACCACATGAATATTTATGCCGAATAAAGAAATTATTCGAATTGGTCACAGTTGGTCAAATTTGCATTTTAAGTTTGTTGTTCAATCAAGCAAAAGAACAATAAATGATGAAATTTTGTCTCAAATCACTACATTATACGTAAACATGTCGTCCTTGCGGTCTTAAGATTGGGAAAAACGTTGCGACGCTAATCAGCTGTTGTAGCCTTTTTAGCTCAACACGCAAATGTATTTCTCATGCTGTAATATACTTCATGTGTATATACGTCATTCATAAACAATACGCTGATTGGATGGATATTGACGCAATACTCATCGAGCTATACACATAAGATCAGTGATAATAGGCTACTTAAAATATATTTGAAGTGCAGATTATGTGTTTCTTTTTGACATGTACCTTAGCAAAATTTGTGGCCAAGTCGCGTAAAAGCGAAATGGTCACAGTTTGGTGTATGCACATACTGTACATGACATAAAGAACACTTATTTAAATCACTGTGTCACTATTAAGCCAATCAGCATACTGTTAATATATGACGTGAACGCATGACGTTTATTCACGCATGCGTAATTTGAAGCTATGAAAGGTCGTTGAGTGGCTGAACATTCGTGAAAACCGTGGCAACGTATATTGCTAGGTTTTGTCCTTTTAAGCAAAAATAATAAGTTGTTAATTTGAACAACTGTGGCAAAATCGCTTATAATGGTGTTTCACTTCATAATGAGAGTGTCTTTAGCTTTCCTTAAACGTGTACTCAACAGTTTGCCTATATCAAATACACAAATGGCAATATCTTTGCTTTTAAGGATTTTGGCATAATTTCTGCATTACCTAATATTTTAGTCTAAGCAAAGATGATTTTGAACACTGCCTCAGTTGAAACGAAGTACATGTCATGCATAAATCGCTCGAAATTTAATCTTTCCAAATCTATAAATAGGCACGATGTCGACTTATACTAAAATATATATAACGACTTCAGAGCGGATTAGCCGGATATTATATATCGTGATTTCAAAACTAAGTAGCCTAGTCACGTGTTTTTCTTTGTTTTAAAAAGTCAAACTGTGCTCTGTGGCTCAGATAGGAAATTTGTTTATGTAAATATTAGTAGGGCTTTATGTTCAGTTTTTACATAGTTGTAGGACATCAAGCAGCATTTTGGGGGATCTTTTTAGGTAACAATAATTTATATGGTTGTTTAAGAAAAAAAAAGTTCCAAAACGTCGAATACCTCCCATAACATGGTTTATATCCATATTTAAAAATTAATCAAAATATATGGATTTGCTATAAATATACAACCTTAGATCTATGCCACTTAGAAATACCTCGTGGGATCTCGCTCGGTATGTGTTACATGTGCATATCGGATATTTTCTCCTCTCGCTCCTATAAACGCCATATTTGGGTGTCAATTGTCACCGGCGGTGCGGTTGGCGGGAGGTGGCCTCAAGTACTGCTGATGGTTTTTGAAAACAGCTTCTTCTGTTGCTTCTTCTGCATGTTTTTCCGATTATTTCCTCGGTGCCTTAAAAGTCTGCAAAGAACCTGGCACATCAACTCACAAGATACCGAATTTCGTTTGCAAATATGTTGATGAATCGGTCACATCGTTTTGTCGGTGCAGTAAATCCAATTTGCTAATGATTTTGTCACAGTAAAGATGGTTTTCTGTTAAATATCTTTATAACATCGTTTTGTCGGTGCAGTAATTCAAATTTACTGAAGATTTTGTCACAATAAAGATGTTTTTCTGTTAAATATCTCAATAACATCGTTTTGTCGGCGCAGTAATTCCAATTTACTAAAGATTTTGTCACAATAAAGATGTTTTTCTGTTAAATATCTCAATAACATCGTTTTGTCGGTGCAGTAATTCCAATTTACTGATCATTTTGTCCCAATAAAGATATATTAGTGTTAAATATCTTCATTGAACCGTTCTGTTAGCAGTTAAATCCATTTCATTGAGTATACTTTACTGTTTATCGTCTGCCCTTTCTCCATTTTGTTAAAACTTGTTATTATCCTTCTAATTTAAGTTTTAATTTTGCACTATTTGCGCTTAATTGCAGTGTGTGAATTATTGTGAACGGTATTCAATCTTGGGACACAATGAGAAACTTATCGCCCCATTGTGATTGAGAGGGTACGAGGTATTTAATTAAAGGTCCTGTCCGACCAATAGGAAAAAACAAATAAATAAATGTTTAAAAAGGCACAGCTACAATGGATTTCATTATACTGCAACTCTTTATAATCTCGTTTTTCGCGCGATTTTCGCAGATTTTCACGAATAAAATAAGTTAGAAATTTAATAAAATCCAAACAACGAACTATAAAATTTAAGTCATCTGGCTAGAACCCTGCACAACGCATAATGAAATCAATAGCTCATAATAAATGTAAACAAAATTAACAACAATAAAAAAACGGAAAAAAAATGCAAAAATAACATAAACTATGAGAATTCTAATGTGTGGTTTATGACTTTTAAAATACGGAATCCCCTTGTAATTTCAAGACGGGGGAACTTCTAAGTCTTGAAACCTCCAAATAAGTTGAATAATCAGAAGACAATAACTTCAACGCCATGTTGTACAATTACGGCACCTTTTTTGTTATATTGTCGTATTTGCAAGCGTGTGAATTTCGTGTATTTTAAAGATGTTTTTTTTTAAAGCTTTTATGTACCTTTTATGTACCAATCGGGACAGTACCTTTAACAAATTATATGCATGATATCCACTATTTAAATTCAATAGTTGTTGGGTCATGTATCGACTGGTGTCGGAATATGTAATGATCTCCTGTTTAAAGCAGGGACGGGCGGGGTGGGGGTGGGGTGTATTTGGCACTGCTTTGTCTCCTTTTGATTGTGTTCACCGTGCAAGCTGGCTATATGGTGTTATCTGTCTAATGAACTACAATTCCTGCCTGGGAAACAATGGCCTAGGGGTAGGAGACCGCTGCCACAGGAACTCGTGTCCGTGACCCGTGGAATAAATATTGGCATAGTATGCGAAAGGTAAATTATATATTTGTAGTGATTGTTTAGCATGCAATTTAATGAGCACTTTAATTAATACGCGTTGCTTTGTGTTTTAAAAAGGAGGTTATCATCATCATCATCATCATCACCATCATCATCATCATCATCATCATCATCATCATCATCATCATCACCTTCACCATATTCATTATCATCACCACCACCACCATCGTCATCATCATCATCATCATCATCATCATCATCATCATCATCATCATCATCATCATCATCATCAGCTTCATTACCAGCATCAACATTAACATCATCATATCACCATTCATATCACCCATCTTCATCAATAACCCGACACATTCAAAAACACGTATGTTTTGGGATTGGGATAAGCCGGCATTTTTGCTGATACTGTGCAGCGACATTTCTATCATTATAGCACAGGGGCACTTATGAGGTGCCGAGGGACTGAACCCGGCCGGTCCATTATACCGACACCGACGAGTCGGGCGTAATGCTGTCCCCTTAGCCCCGAGCGTTAGGAGGGAAGCCACTACTACCAACTTTAAAGTCGTTGGTTTAACCCGGCCGGGGTTTGAACCCACGACCTCCCGATCCGCAAGCCGACGCTCTACCACCTGAGCTATTGCGGTCAGTCGTATGTTTTGTCTATTGACCTGCCATTATCAACATCTTGGTCCTTTCCGTAAACGTGTACGCACTCGCCTGTCCGATTTAAAGATCCCGGTTCGGAACCCACATGCTGCATTCTTTTTTAAATAATGAGTTTGATCATTAGAATTGGGTTTTTCCGTGTATTGTAACAAAAACAGATATTATCTTGTAAATATGGTATTGGTGTGGGTGTGGGATTGGTAGCGGGGACAGTTTAAAACGTTTACACAAACTGATGAACATGACCGTTTGGTATGGGTGCATTTGGGATAGGAAAATTCCAACAAATAAACTAACAAACAAAGAAATTAAGATCTAATATGTGAAGGTGATGAATACCGTAAACATGATAATCTACACTTCAATTTGGATCTCTTAAATATTCAAATTGTCAACATACATAAATTATACCCCAAATTGTTTGCATTATTTTTTTCTACCTTTGTGTGTGTAAAATAATACTTATATAACAGCCTCTTTATCAGAAATATTATCATGAAAACAGAAGTAATCGGTCGTTGCACTTTGATTTTCATCCAAATGGATTAACATCGCCTCAAGAAATATAATTGCAAAAATCACTTCCTGTCTTTAAAGGCGACACTTTGCATTACAGACCTGTCAAGTAAACAAGTCCACGGACTCAATATTGAACACCAGGCACCCTGTTCTTGATTGGAAATGGAAAGTTTTATTCTGCAGTTTGCTTTCTTTTCATTCCCAACGTAAATTATTATCCAATTAGTTTCGAGTGAAGACCGCAATACTAATGGCAAAATACAGTGGTCGATTCATTACTCTCATTTCGGACATTTTAAATTTACACTACAAATCAGGAGCGGATCCAGAAAAATTTTCTGGCTCGAGGTGGGGTGTGGGGTGGTGGTGGTATTGAATCAAGATCCATTCAACTTTATCGCAGTAAATACTGGATATATATATATATATATATATATATATATATATATATAATGATGAACCTTACTTCGACTTAAGCAGTCAACAGACAAAATTTACTTTAAGAGCTTTGCATTTTCAAACTTACATGTATGTGTTTTCACAATTCGTACTCTTTTACCTGGTTTCTTTAATATGCATATGTGAGAAAGTACATTTTGCGAAACAATAACTCAAAGTGTTCATTATTTCTAAATCTATAAATAACCACGAACGTGATCTCTGCTAAAATAGATACCGCCGTCAGAGCGAACACGATCTCAAAAGTAAATTGGTTTTCTTAGTTTAAAAATAGCTATCTCTGCAGCGTGGCTCTGATAGGAAATTCCTGATTGTAATGACGATCGGGGTGTAATGCTTCACTTTCCACTCAGATCTAATGCATCAATGAACAACATTTTTTATGACCTTTTCAGGTAACATTGACTTATTTGGTTATTTGATTATTAATTATTTGGTCCAAATTGTCGGCTACCACCTTTAACAAGCAAATGGTTAAATTGTCATCATAAATCGGACAAGATTAGGAAGTGGTTTTGTCTGGCGATAACTGTTTTTAAGTACATTTAGATTTTAGTTACTACGAATGTTTTATAATGGAGGGTGCCTTATTTATAGTTAGGGGGCGCCTGTAGCTTAGCGGTAGATTCGCCGGCTTGTAGCTCCTCTGACAGCTTAGCATTTAAAAGCGTTGGTTTAAGTCCCGATTTAATGTAGGAAAAGTCTTCCAGTGCCGGTGGTTCTACCTAGATATTTGTCTGGGATTTTTCTGTTGGTCGCTGCGATGCATTAAAAATACATATAAAGTTATCATTGAACGTTTTGACAAGAAACAAAGGAATGGTCTGATACATTTTTAACAATATTTTGTTATTATACAAGATCATAAGGGAAATTTTAGGTACACTAATGAAAAATAAACAGATTTTATCTAGTACCTATATTTTTGTACCTAATACTAAAAAATACTATTTCGTCACAGTACTCTGGTATTTGTGACTACCCTGATATTTTGGAAGCATTTATGCGACTTTTAACATGAGCCAGTCACGTGACTTTTTCTATATGAAAATATTATAAATAAGCACAGTCTCTAAAGGAATTATAAGTTTACAGAATATGTTGTCTCAGATTCTAGACTCCCCTCTCCGGATGAGTTACATATCCGACTGTCTTCATCGTCGTAAGCCGTCACCTCTAAACGAATCCCACACGCTGGCATCGTTGACTTACAATCGACTTCACGGTTAGCTGCCGCGCTTTCTGCAGTCTCATTTTTAACCTTTGAAAACGATTCGGCGTCCACCTTCACGTCGTCAATCTGTACCTTCATAGCTTTAGCCCACCGCGCAGAAAAATCAAGTGCACTTTTATTTTCGGAAACTCCTTGCGAAGATGCACCAG
Organism: Sinonovacula constricta; assembly: GCA_007844125.1. Classification (NCBI taxonomy): domain Eukaryota; kingdom Metazoa; phylum Mollusca; class Bivalvia; order Cardiida; family Solecurtidae; genus Sinonovacula; species Sinonovacula constricta. Next base: position 51,212,143 of record CM017555.1, read on the forward strand.
AACACATTAAAGTATCAATAGTTGATGAATCAAATGAATCAGATAAGCTATTGAATGTTGGTCTGTTACCGTTTATAGTTTGCTGTGTACCTGGAGTTGTGTTATTCGGGCATCTAGACTTTGACTCCTCCGACCGTTGTTTTGCTCGCTCTTGCTCAAGCTTAAAGTCCGGATGTATGAAGGGCACGATATTTAACACACCCTTTGCTTTTAACTGTTCTGTAACGTGGCTGTCTACACCAATAGCGACGAACAACAAAATGATACCAATGACTAGAGTAACTGGACCTATGATTCTAAAGTACTCTCTGTATGTAAAGAACACAGTGCCGTCGCTGATTGACCGTATTGTCGCACCGAACAGCATTACGATTCCCGCGGCGATAAGTCCTCCAGCTGGAAAATACAAACATTTGGCATACTTAAGTTTTCTCTTCGAATCCATTTGTTTGCGGATCTGTTTCCGCCTATCTCGACGTATTTTGTACTCTTGTTCTTTTTTCCAGTCGTCAGTGTTCGTGTGCAGGAAATGTTCCTCGATCTTCTTCTGGATGTTGGAGTAACTGTTGTTAGATCTGGAGCAAAGAGGAAAATATTGGCATTATATTCACATGTCCTCCTGGTACATACTAGCACTAGATCATTCTAAAACACATCATTTGTGAAAAATAAAGGAACGACATCCCTAAACATCGATCAAACAAAAATCAATGCGCTGAACGCGCTGTTTTGGATGAGCAAGTTTTAGAATATTACGTTTTCATTTTGTGAAATTTATAATCTTAAAAGAATGAAGATAAAAAAAGTAAACAGCTTTGTTTGTATTTGAAAATGTTATGAAGTATATAACACATTAATGATAGTTACTCTGAAAATTTTCAAACTAATTACACCGCTTGAAAATGGTCATCATTGTCGTCTGGCAAATTGGCATTGTCGTCTGACAAATTGGCAATAAATCAGAATTGTTTTTGATGGTCGACTATACATGCGCTGTGTTCAGGCACCGACAGGTCAGTCATAGGTCAGCTCTGCCACTCTTTGGTCCGCAGAGAAAAGTTTACAAATGGTAAAATCCTAGAGAGATAAATGCTTCTTTTCTGTCCAATAAACGTGATTAATCAGGTAATAGGAGAATTATAACTGGCCAAAGCTTACCCGTATTTACTTCTGTTTGTTCAGACATTGTTCAAACATTGTAAACATAAGAATGTCAAAGAGATATAAAGGTACTTTTAAACGTAGGTTTTCTCCGATAGAATGCTATATATGACCTTACTACCACCACCACCACCACTACTACTACTTCTACTACTGCTACTACTTCTACTTCTTCTTCTACTACTGCTACTACTACTACTACTACTACTACTACTTCTACTACTGCTACTGCTACTGCTACTGATATAGATACTACAACAACAACAACTAGTACTACTACAGCTACAAATACTACTATTACTACCACTACTAGTATTTCTACATCTGCTATTACTATTATTACAACAACAACAACAACTACTACTACGTACTACTACAAATACAACTCCTACTGCTACTACTACAAGTATTGCTACTACTACTATTAATATTATTACTATTACTACTGCTAGTATTACTACAATTACAACAACAACTACTACTACTTCTAGTATTACTACTACTACAACTACTACTCATCCTATTACTCCTCCCGCTCCTCCTCCTCCTCCTCCTCCTGCTTTTACAACTGCCACGTGCACTAGTACTTGGTTTTGGTTGAAATCGCACTTTTTTAATTTTCGCTCAGTAAAGCAAAGCTTTGTAAAACCACGCCAAATAATGAATAAGAATATTACATCTGTTCACAAGACCACAACTACTACTACTATGGAAATATGATATCTTTCAAAATAGTTTGATTTCTAAAGGTTTAAAAGAGTTGCGACGCTTTTAAAATCACCTCGGCCATTTCTCTAAATGGGACTACTTTTGTGACAGACGTCAAAACAAAGATGGCAGCTCACTAAGCGGTATGAAGCCTGTAAAACTTCAATTTGTGGCGGCTTCAATTTTAAATCATCCAAGTTTAATTTACCCAGCGCAGCAGACATGCAGCTGTCAAACGATGTGATTGTTCATGTTTTAGGCATGTTCTTCTTCCGACTTCCGGCGAACATAACGATCCTGATATCTGTAAGTATCCTTGCACCAGATACATCCGAGGGAAGATTGTCCCGAGGACGGAATTACCCGAGGAGTTCCGATTGACCAGCCCCCTTCACCGCGCATGTTCGTGTCCCAGTCGGGGAGAAACACTTTCATGTGAGGAGGTCTTCCTGTTGACATGCGTTGCACCTATTGTACCCATGTGCTCAGACATTTGTCTTTGGTCAGTCTACACCAATAACTGGACGTCGCTACAATAATCATAACTGTGTCGTTGTGATGTATCTAAAAACATAAACAAACACACCTCCAGTCGCATTCAAAGTTCAGATTCTATAACCATAATCCTCCAGTAAGAAAAAAAAAACGACCACAACTAAGCGATTCATTACACTCGCCAGGCTATGAAAAACCTGACGTTAGAATCTATTACGGCACATTTTTAAATCCGATTGTTTTCTTAATCCGATTGTGGTAGTGTATGCCAGTTTCATTCATTATAGGTCTCCTATTGTTTATGAAAATAAATAAGCGACAATAACCAATAACTTAAGGAACAGTGCCTATTAATCCTTAACCAGCTCAGAACGACTTGATCAGGTTTTGCTTGGGTAACCAGGCATGGATCCAGGAGGGTGGGGAGGGGAATGCACCCTCATCCCCGACCAACAAGGTAAAAAAGTAGAGTTGTGAAAACACATACATGTAAGTTCAAAAAATAATAAGCTTTTATAGTAACATTTTGTCTGTTAACTGCTTAGGTCGAGGTAAGGGTCACTAACTCTGTGTGTGTGTCTGCGTGTATTGTATATATATAAAGTTGAATGGATCTTGATTCATACTATAAATATAGAACCATTAAAACATGGTTCTTAGCGATGTAGATGGTGTTTCAAAGAGTCTGCCGACTTTGAACGCAATTATTTTATGACTCTTACTAGGTATTGCTTTCTTTCGGCGTAGCTGTCTAACCTCACCTCTGACCTCCGGGGTGAGGGGGGGGGGGGGGGGGGGAACCAGAAAAATATTTTTTTTATTTTATGTGTGTTTGTTTGTGTGCGTGTGTTGGGGTGGGTGGTATGAATCAAGAGTCATTCAGCTGTATCGCAGTAAATACTTTATATATATATATATATATATATACATACATACATACATACATACATACATACATACATACATACTTAATATATATATATATATATATATATATATATATATATATATATATATATATATATATATATATATATATATATATATATATACACAGAAAGGGACACTAAAGTCCGGGTGAATATCAAAGTGATCCTCTTTTGTAGGAATTACATTATTACGAGAGAAGGAAGCTGTATTTATAGCGTGTACAATATTAAAGAAAGACAAGAAAGATCTTAAAAGATATGCGGCGTTGGTAAGCCATCATTTAACTGACACATTGTTATCGTGTTTATGTTTTATAAAAACTAAATTTGCAAGAACAAGGGCATCAAAAAAGTATACATTTTTACACCAGTCGCTCGTTCCATCTTCATAATTTTTGAAGTTCCTTACGTAATAGACACTATAAAATTTACGAAGCAATTAGACAGTGCGGGAGTGAACGATTTGTGGCTTATAACAGAAATTAAGTTTAAATGAATGTAGGATCAAGTGACGATTTATGCACTATACACACTACTATTGTAGAGAATGGATTTAACATGGTTCATGACCTAAATAACCGTTGAAATAAATATATATCCACCGAGGACGTTCAATAGAAACATTACGGTATATGATGCTATTTGTAATTTCTACCAATGGGAATCACTCTGATATTCATTCTGGCTAGCTTTGCTTCAACATCTGTCAATCGGAACTTCTCGGGTAATTCCGTCCTCGGGACAATCATCCCTCGGATGTATCTAGTGCAATGAAACTTGAAAAAAACATGAACAATGGCATCGTTTGACAGATGCATGTCTGCTGTGATGGGTAAATTATTATTTGATGATTTAAATTTGAAGCCGCCACAATTTGAAGTTTAAAGGTATCGTACTGTAGTCAGCTGTCATCCGAGCTGCCACCATTGTTTTGACGTCTGTCACAAAAGTAGTCCCATTTAGGGAAATGGCCGAGGTGATCCGACTATCCGACTACCTACATACACCCGAGAGATGATTCGTGAATTATCCGAGGTGTCCCAATTGAACATTTTTAAGTAGGTCATAAGTGAAGTTACGCCGAAAAAATACTCTTTTTAGTGTGTTATATTTAGTTCGTACACCCTTTTTTTGTTGGTAAAGATTTTAGTTAATATACATCACTATTGCATATACACCACGCTGTTTGAAGCCTTATTAACGCCGCATATCGATGGATCAATGAGAACCCGACCACCTTAATCCAAAGGCAAAAAAATTCTGTCTACGAAAATGTTCAATCATAATAAATCCATATAAGGAAGAAAAAATCCATATAGCAAATGAAAGAAATCAGTGTTTTATTAAAAGACAAGGTAAAAATTATTTTTTTTCAATCCACTAATGAAAAATAATAAGCTTTTAACCCACTCATGTGAAATATGGAAAACTTAGATACCTGATTCGCCTGTTTTCTTTGTTTTTTATATACATCGGAGAGATCAGTTATGATCGTTATAGCGACGTCCAGCTATTTCGGTGGAGGAAGACTCCAAACAAATGTCCTTAGTAGAACCACCGGCGCACCCTAAGTTAGATAGAAGACCTTACCACATTAAAAACTTCGCCCCGAACGGGACTCGAACCCAGGCTAAACGGTCAGAGTGACCCATCCTTATCCCTTTTTAAATATATAAACTGACGGCGACATGTTAGGTCCTTTTTGACACTTTCCACGAATCTCACGAATGCCACAATACATTTTAGGATTCTTAATATTTTGAATATTTTCTGACTGATTGTTGTTTGGACTTGCACAAATATTGCCAAAAATTCATTTCGATTTACAAGAATATATTACGAATACCCGGAAACGTTTACGAATCAATGGCGATATTGATTCATGAATATTCCTGAAAATATGCTTCCACTTTTTGTTTGAGTTTGGAAACGAGAGAATGTTAAAAAAACTCAAAACAAATGCACCCCTGCTCAAGAATTTTAAGAACTGTTTACGAATATTTACAAATCAGTTCACGAAATTAAATACTATGTCATGGCGGTTCGTGAAGCTGGTGGTGTAATGGGAAATCAAATCGGAACACCTCGGATAAATCACGAATCATCTCTAGGATGTATGTAGATAGTCGGATCATCTCGGCAATTTCCCTAAATGGGACTTCTTTTGTGACCGACGCCAAAACAAAGGTGGCAGCTCGGGTGACAGCTCAATACAGTACGATGCCAGTAAAACTTTAATTTGCGGCGGCTTTAAATTTAAATCATCCAATTTTAATTTACCCAGCGCAGCAGACACAAAGCAGTCAAACGATGCCATTGTTTAGGTTTTGTGCGAACTACATTTTAGGGACATTCTTCCGACTTCCGGCGAACAAAACGACCGTGATGTCTTGAACTATAATTGCACCAGATACATCCGAGGGATGATTGTCCCGTGGACGGAATTACCCGAGGAGTTCCGACTGGTGTGAAATGATGGAACTTTTAGTGGTGTATATACCGAACGCTGCTTTTGGAGCTGTTCTGTCGATTCAACAACGGAGCATTGGGGCTGTTCTGTCGATTCAACAGCGGAGCACTAGACCCTTGAGCTGGGCGTGGTTTCTTCCCACCGACTTGAGGCGACAGAAACTTCTTGGGACCGAAGTCCCTGCTGTACCGCCGGGCATCGTTTTGCTGCAAGTTTGCCCACATCTGCAAAACAGTTCATAAAACATAAAATACAATACAGTACAATAACGGCGGATGAAAAAGACACCAAAAATAACACACAGTGCAGCAGGATAATCTAAAAAATCAAGAAATACAATAAATAAAATGATTCATGTTGATATGGATATATCATAATATACAAAAAGATTATATATGACTAAGTGCTATGCGCATTGCAACATTAACAAAGTTTGAAAAGGCCCAGGACAAATAAATTCACGTGCAAGCCAAACGTTAAAGATAAGAACAAATCTGTAACGAGTCATTTAACAAAAAGAGCGAAAATGACAGTTACCGCCTTAAAAGGGTCAGTCGGCAATATGGACCGACTGGGGTGCTTAAACCAGTTTTACAGTGCTCTAACCCACAGTCAGCGTATTGCAATATAGTACTTTTTTGCAGTACAATGTGTAAACCGTAATATGATACGGTACGTCGCAATTTAATACGGTATATAATACCGTACATCGCAGTGCAATATAGTTAATCACAATGTTATGATGTTTTAGCAATTTATTACTTTGCATCGCAAAATGATATTGTAAATCACGGGGTTTTCTGAATGTGGCAGTATGTTATGTTGCATTACCTAAACTGTTGTAAATCAAGACGTTATTCTGTTTTCGACAATATTTGATTGCGATGCACGTTAATTCTATATTCTATAATTCTATATTTGGCAATATATTACGTTGCATCGCAATAACATATTGTAAATCACAATATAATTCTATATTTTGCAATATATTTCGGTGCATCGCAATAAAATATTGTAAATTACGCTATAATTTTATATTGGGGGCGATGCATCCCCTATGCATTTATCTGACGTTTTAACTGTGGTAAGACTTTGTTTTTTCATTTTTGACCATTCACGATGATGCATCGCAATACATGTATAATATTGTAAGCCAAGAAGTTATTCCGTATATGTTGATATATTCTGGTATATTGCAATATAATGAACGCGTACTGACTGTTTTGCCTCATAGTCAATAGGAACACCTCGGATAATTCACGAATTATCAGATGTAGGTAGTCGGATCACCTCGGCCATTTCTCTAAATAGAACATCTTTTGTGACAGACGTCAAAACAAAGATGACAGCTCGGATGACAGCTGACTACAGTACGATGCCAGTGAAATTTCATTTTGTGGCTGCTTTAAATTTAAATCATCCAAGTTTAATTTACCCAGGGCAGCAAATACACAATTGTCAAACGACGCGATTGTTTGCGTTTTGTGCGAACTACATTTTAGGCATATTCTTCCGACTTCCGGCGATCAAAACGATCGTGATTTCTGTAAGTATTATTGCACCAGATACATCCGAGGGATGATTGTCCCGAGGACGGTATTACCCGAGGAGTTCCGATTGGCCTCATAGTATGATGCAGTACGTAGTAGGCATTATGCCCTCGTTTAATCAGGTGTCTTAAATAGGGTCTTATCTTAAGTTGGGCGTATATCCACAAAAGTTAAGTCCGACCGTTTAATGTACTATTCAAGACATAAAACCGCCAGCGATTTAAGCTTAGATTGATACAACGCATTTAAGACACAGTCGTAAGTATCTGTGGTCTTACGATTTTTTTCCCTAAGACCAGAAATGTTGATAAAACGGGGGCTATGAGTGACATTTAAATCTGGATTTTTTAAAAACAATTGAATGCCCATTAAACATCCTTTTGAAAATGCGTTTCAAAATTTACAACACGACGCACTCATCGGACCTTTATATGATAAGCATTTAAGTATTTCATCGAAACCATATATTGGCTTAATTCGGTGTAGGAACACCTGGTGATGTTTATATATTCATGCCTTATTACGTCCGCAAAGCAAACCTGCACCATTTAGTCCATGTTTTGTAATGGGTGAGGTATTTACATTGCGACTTTCAGATTTCAAGGTCATATAACTTCGGGTTTAAATCCATCTTAAATATAGAAACGGACCTGTCAGACGGCATAATCCGCTTCCACGTAGATTTACAAAGCCTAACTCATATTGTACTAAAATTTATCCGAGAAAATATTGTCATTTTTATCCATTCCCAAATTAACCATTATGAAAAGATAATCTTATTTTTTGTAAAACCATATGAAGTTATATTAAATATATATGTAATTTTGGAATGGACTACAGAGGTGGTGATATGGACCATGGACATGGAGGTATGGACCACGGATATGGTGGTATGGACCACGGACATGGTGATATGGACCACAGACATTTTGGTATGGACCACAGACATGCTGATATGGACCACAGACATGGTGATATGGACCACAGACCTGGTGATATGGGCTAGACATTTTGGTATGGACCACAGACATGGTGATATGGACCACAGATATGGTGATATGGGCCACATGCATTTTGGTATGGACCACAGACATTGTGGTATGGACCACAGACATGGTGATATGAGCCAGACATTTTGGTATGGACCGCAGACATGGTAATATGTACCACATACATTTTGGTATGGACCACAGACATGGTGATATGAACCACAGACATGGTGATATGGACCACGGACATGATGATACAGACCACAGACATGGTGATATGAACCACAGACATGGTGATATGGACCACAGACATGGTAACATGGACCACAGACATGGTGATATGGATATGGATATGTACCAGTGAGCTATTGCTATGTACCATTGAGCTAGTCTTATGCTCCAATGAGCTATTGGTATGCGCCACTGAGCTATTGCTATGTACCAGTTAGCTATTGCTACGTGCCAGTGAGCTAGTGGTATGCTCCAGTGAGCTAGTGGATTACTCCAGTGAGCTAGTGGTATGCGTCACTTAGCTATTACAATGTATCAATGAGCTAGAGGTATGTACCAATGAGCTAGAGGTATGTGCCAAGGAGCTAGAGGTTTGAAGCAAACAGTGAGCGGTTTGACCATAGAGGTAGGTGTGTGCCCCAAAGAGCCCGTGATACGTTCCAAATAGCTAGTAGTAAGCAACACAAGGCTAGCGAGAGACACCAAAAACTAGTGATAGACACCCAAGAGCTAGTGGTTGCACTAAAGAACTAGTGGTTTATACCAAAGAGATAGTTTTATGTACCGAAGACCTACTGATATGCTCGTAAAAGTGTTTGGTATGCACCAAAGACAAAGTTGTATGTACCAAGCAGCTAGTGTTTTGCACTAAAGAGCTAGTATTATGCACCATAGAGCTAATAGCATGTACCAAAAGGCTAGTTTTGATGTACCAGAAACACTTATGGTGCCAAACAGCAATTCGTATGCTTCAAAGCTCTAACATTTTGCGCCAAAAAGCTAGCGTTATGTAACACAGAGCTAAGTATATGCAACAATAAACTAGTGGTATGTTCAAAAGAGCTAGTGGTAAGCACTCTAAAGCTTGTGGTATGCACGAAAGAGCTAATGGTATGTAAAAATACTAGCTATGTACCAAGGAGCATTTGGTATGCACTACAAACCTAGTGGATTGCACGATAGAGCTAATAGTATGTAAAAATACTAGCTATGTACCGAGGACCTAGTGGTATGCACTAAAGAACTTGTGGTATGCACTAAATAGATCGTGTTATGCGCCAAAGAGGTAATGATATGTACCAAAAAAATGGTGGCATGCACTAAAAAGCTAGTGATATTTACCAAAGATCTAGTGGTATGAACCAAATATCTAGTTTTATGCATCAAAGATGTAGTGACATGCACCAAGGTGATAGTGGTATGTACCAAGGAGCTAGCGATGCACCAAAGAATTAGTGACAAGCAAAAAAGAGCTAGTAGTATGGACCAAAGAGCATGTGGTATGTATCAAAGACCTAGTGGCATGCACCAAAGATCTAGTGGTATGTATCAAAGACCTAATGGCATGCACCAAAGATCTAGTAGTATGCACCAAAGATCTAGTGGTATGTATCAAAGACCTAACGGCATGCACCAAAGATCTAGTGGTATGTATCAAAGACCTAATGGCATGCACCAAAGAGCTAGTGGTATGTATCAAAGACTTAGTGGCATGCACCAAAGAGCTAGTGGTATGTATCAAAGACCTAATGGCATGCACCAAAGATCTAGTGGTATGTATCAAAGACCTAATGGCATGCACCAAAGATCTAGTGGTATGTATCAAAGACCTAATGGCATGCACCAAAGATCTAGTGGTATGTATCAAAGACCTAATGGCATGCACCAAAGATCTAGTGGTATGTATCAAAGACCTAATGGCATGCACCAAAGATCTAGTGGTATGTATCAAAGACTTAGTGGCATGCACCAAAGATCTAGTGGTATGTATCAAAGACCTAACGGCATGCACCAAAGATCTAGTGGTATGTATCAAAGACCTAATGGCATGCACCAAAGATCTAGTGGTATGTATCAAAGACTTAGTGGCATGCACCAAAGAGCTAGTGGTATGTATCAAAGACCTAATGGCATGCACCAAAGATCTAGTGGTATGTATCAAAGACTTAGTGGCATGCACCAAAGAGCTAGTGGTATGTATCAAAGACCTAATGGCATGCACCAAAGAGCTAGTGGTATGTATCAAAAACCTAATGGCATGCACCAAAGAGCTAGTAGTATGCACCAAAGAGCTAGTGGTATGTATCAAAGACTTAGTGGCATGCACCAAAGAGCTAGTGGTATGTATGAAAGAGCTAGTGACATGCAAGAGTTAGTTGTATGTACCAAGGAGCTAGTGATGCAACAAAGAATTAGTGATATGCTCCAAAGAGAAAGTGGTATGTATCAAAGACCTAGTGGTATGTACAAAAGAGCTTGATGTTTGCACAAAAGAGCCAGTGGTGTGCACCAAAGAGCTAGTAGTATGTATTAAAGAGCAAGTGGTTTGTTCCAAAAAGCTAGAGGTATGTACCAAAGGGTTATGTGTGTGTACCAAAGACCTAGTGGTATGCTCCCACGAGTGAGTGGTATACACTTAAGTCCGTGTTGTAAGTTATTTGTATGTACCAAAGTGCAGGTGATTTGTACCAAAGAGCTAAAGGTATGTAACAACGGGTTAGAGGTTCGTAACAAAAGCATAGTGGTATACACCAAAGAGCCAGTGGTATGTACCAAAAATCCAGGGGCATTTACCAAAGATTTAGTAATATATACCAACGTGCAAGTGGTATGTACCAAAAAGATAGTACTATGCACCAAATATGTAGTGGCAAATTATATGCTTGGGACCAAACGTAAGATATAAAATGAGGATAGAAAATCAGACAATGACACAGAAATTATTTGGACACAAAGGTTAAGTATGTCAGTAGGCATGAGCTTATTTCTCTTGTCAGTCCAGCGAAATGGATCACTTACCTGAAACGCGTACAACGACAAACGCTTTATTTAACAACACACTAAACACATTACAGGAAGTTGACACACAATCCAAACAGAAAACGGATACTTACTGCGCGCTTACCTGTCGACGATAAAATATGAACCTATCAATTAATCAATCGATTGTCAATATCGATATTACTTCTGCGTCGTCTCAGATATCCGATCAGTACATATATCAGAATTGTGTTATTTACTACTGCCCTCATTCGATTCACTAAATGTCATAAAACTGTCCTTAATGAATGCCTCTAGTCCATTGGGGGTTACACTACATCGCGAAACCCAAATACCACACAGTAATTGAATCTTTTGAAGACACGCCCTATGGGCTGCAGGTGATTAGAAGACAGCGAAAGATTATTATCGAGCCTTGGATGAAGAGCCCCTGTAAATATGGCTCCTCTTTGTCTAAACCAACAGCCTTGCTGTGGTTTTCTTTTTATGTCGATCCTCCGTGAACTTGTGCAGTTTACTTTTCGTAATCCCCGATCAGGTAAGAAAACCCGTAAAGGTCCCATTAATGTTAAGATAAACACACTTGCTACACAAAAGGCCAATCACAGTTTAGTTTCTGTGAGCAAACAACACTGAGTATTTGACCTAAACTATTATAAAGTGTGACAAAGTTAAGAAGATTAAGTTTGATTAACATATCCGTAAATTTTAATTGCATTCATATGAATGTATACTGACGGGGGAACGACGTTCAATGACTCAGCGAGAGAGGTGCCGTTCCTATTCATGAATTGTAAAACGCTGGGTTAAAAGAGAGAAAAATAATTAAGCTTCTTTCTTTATTTTTTGCCAAAAAGCAAACTTTTGAAAGCCACAAAGCGGAAGATAAAATTAAAATATATTTAGATTATACGAGTATTTTTCTGAAATAATAATTATTGTGTTAAGGTATGGAGAATTAAAGTGTTGCAAAAGTTTTGAACTTTTTTTAGCTATTTAAAGCTTATAAAATCTATAAAAGCTCCAAACTACACATGCCTGGAAATACTTCAAGTGCATAAACCTGTAATAAACAGTTTCACTGACGGATCCAGTTACGGGAGGTCTCGGGTTCGATCCCGGGCCGCGACATACCAAAGCTGTTAAAAATGGTAGTGGTATACTTCCTTGCTAACGCTCAAGCAAATATAAGGGTAGTTCCACGACTGGTTGGCCCGGTGTCAGGATACTGTGACTGAGTGTGGTGTCAAGCCCGGTGTTCACGGCATGCTATACACAGTGAAGGCAGCACTATATCTGCTTCAAGTGGACACCGTGTCCAAATAACTGAAATAGTGTTGGTGGGATGTATACCCAATTAACAAACAAAATTGCTTGGATAAGGCTGGGATTGCTTAAACGTGAATTGCGGATCGCGTAGTTATATGTTCGGTAAACCTTCACAAAGCTGCTTTAATTCACATGAAGACAAAAACGGCAAAACTAATTACTGAAAACGATTAACAAAAAGTAGCACAATGACCTGATGACCTCACATTAACAAACTTCCAATATGGCCAGTCACGGCTGACCGATTTAAAACCAGTATATGTACTGTTAAAAAGGTGATAGAACTTATTTTGTTGTTAATTGGGTTTATCGTCTCACCAACATTATTTCAATCGCTGGTCGTGATACATGATAATATTTACATACATTTAATGTTCTCGTGGGGTTTACTTGTTGATGCTTTCAATTCAGTAAAACTTAAATTTCCTTTTAGTATTTATAGTTTCACTTTTATTTTGAGCTATAGTTTTTCAATTAACTTATCAATAAGAATACAGTACAGCACCGTTAATAAATGTGAAGGAACTTATTTTGTTGTTTATTAGGTTTATTGTCTCACCAACAACTATAGCGATATACTTTTGTTACTCCACATTTTCATAGTGCCCTTGACTTTTACCATAAGTCAGACACAAAAACAACACGTTGTTAATATTAAGCACAAAAATACTTAGAAGTATGCAAGTTTGATATATTGGTCAAATCTGCCTTGGTACATTCACATGAGCACTAGGTCACGATGCGCTACTATGATCGTGAACCGCCCGACGTCCGGCGCCCCGAGTTCGGCGTCTGTCCACATTGTTTTTAAGATATCGCCTCTGAAACCGCTTACCTACATTCAAACTATAGTACAAGCTTCAGTAGGCAATTCGAAAGGGAAAATGTTAACAGTTTTAAAGGTGCTATCCGACAGTTTGGACCAGATTGTTTTCTCTCCAAGAACCAGTTATTGTTCCCTGAAAAGATCTCGCAAAATGCTGATTATTTATTTTATGTCCTACATGTCCAATATCTTTGTAGAAAGTGAAGCATAAAACATCACTCGTCCTTACAAATAGGTATTTCCTATCTAATCGACGCCGCACAGTTAGCTATTTTTAAACTAAGAATACTTATATAATAAAACTTTATATAATCATTCTGGTAATCCGCTATGACGTCGATGTCTATTTTTAGCAGAAATCACAAGTATAGCTTATTTATAGTTTTAGAAAAAATGGACATGTAGAGTGATTTATTTCACGATTTCTACTGTCTCACGACTTAAACAGTGTTCAAAATCGTCATTTGTTAGACTTATGTTTGACTTTTTGCAGAATGTATGCCCCACTTTCCAAATCCAGGTTTACATGTATTTGATGACGACAAACTGTCGGATACCACTTTTAACCGGCGAGAATATGTCCGCAAGGGGCGTGGCATATATGACATTGAATAGATAAACACTGAAAATATACTGCTAAGGGAGTATTAGAACTAGAGTATAGATATTTACTATTATTAAGTGTCATTATTCCTTGGATTGTCCTCTTAGCACGATTGTTAACCCGTAGCTTGCTTCATTTTTACAAAAAAAAAAACAACAAAAAACATGCTAAATCCTCAGGACTGGTTGCTTTATTATTATTATATGTTGCATGTCAGGTTTGATACACTTATAAACAGAGACAGAACTGCAAATAGTGTAGATATTGATCAGACAACTACCGGCTTCCAAGGGCATCGAGTTAAGATATTAGGGAGTGCGCAGAGGTAAAATTCTATTCCAAATTTATTGCGATTTAGCAAAGTTTTGCTTTTTTAAACACTTATAAAAAAGCAAAATTGACAAATTTTACCCAAATTGCTTTAATGTAAAGCAGAATTCACGCTGGTCGTGGTGCATGATAATATTTATATACGTTCTAAGTTCTTTTGGGGTATATTCGTTGATGTTTTCAATTCAGTTTCACTTAAATTTCCTTTTAATATTTATAGATTTCTTTTATATTAACAGTAATAGTTTTTCAATTAACTTATTTATTAGAAGATTTACAGTTAAGTGTACACAATATCGTGTCTACTTCGTCTACAATTGATATTGACTTACAATTTATTTAATTAATAAAAAAGTTTAACAAATATAACTGTTATTAAAGTTAAATCTAAATAAGAAATGTTCAGGATCTGTAATAAACCAAATTTTCAAAAGTTTGACGTCATAATCCGCTTAATCTTATTCTTCAGACTTCTTTTATTTGCGCCGCTCTTGAGAGCGGTGCCTCTTATCAAATGCATTTTTAATGGGGACGATTGTGTAGCAGTCAATAACACGATGTCGCAGGTGTTCTGTGAGATACTCTTCAGACAAAAGTGTTCCGTTTTTTTAACAGAGTAGCCGGCAACAATAAAGTGTAGCTTGCAATTACTAACAAAAGTAACCGAGTAGACCGATGTTAGCAATGCAGCTTGTAAATACAGATGTAGCGGAGAACAAGGAAAACAAAGTAGCAAATATTCTACTTCCCATCAGAGTTATGGTTCGTTTCTGTCAAATGTTTATGTAATTAATCAACAGTGTAACATCTGTATGTCATGTACATCAACAATCGAAACGCCTCGGATAATTCACGAAGACCGATTTACCCGAGGAGTTTCGATTGGTACGGCAAAAAAAGGGGAAATAACTGTTATTAGCAGAAATAAATAACACTGTACTAAGGGCAATATTTTTTTTTTTGTGCGTAATACTAACAACTTTGTCTTGAGGTATTATGTTTACAGATAAACCTTTTACTCAGTCTTAAATAGCTTGCGTCTGCCACGTACGCTTATTATTTTTATACACAAACGTATAAACTTAAGCTATAAACGTTAATCCGAATTCTCCAAACAACAACAACAACAACATATAAGTCATTGTTACCTGAAAAAAATGCTGTTTATGAATGCCCTAGATCAGTGTGTTTGAAGAGTGAAGAATAATCCTCACTCGTTATTGCAAACAGGTATTTCCTATCTAAGCCACGTTTCTATAACTATCAGAGTAAGCTACTTTAAACTAATAATGCCACGTGACCGCTTACTTTTCACGTTAATCACGTTTAATCGCTATACGGCTTATCCGCTCTGACGTCGGTATCTATTTTAGCAGAGATCACTATCGTGCTTACTTTAAGATTCAGAAAGAATGAACATTGAAAATGATTTTTCCGCGATTTGTACATTCTAACAATATAGGCAGTGTTCATTTTCGTCGTTACTTAGACTTAAGTATGGGTTTATTTAGAAGTTACGCCCAAATTCCCCAAAATCATTAATAAGAGATATTGTTAGGTAAATTTGATATAGGCAAAAATGGCGGATACCACCTTTAAATATTTCACAAACAAGGATCTAGTCGTATACGACCAAAAATTGTTTAACATTCTTTGTACACACTGGTCATGATAACGTACAATTCAAGATAAATTGGACAAACCAAGCTGTTTAGGCGTATCTCAAGTAAGCACTTTTCTCTGCGTACAGAATTCAGTTAGAGGCGACCCTTTTTTAGATAACAGGAAAAAATAACGGCCATTAAATTTTTGTGCTAAGTTTCAAATCTGTTTGCATACATTGTATTATTAAGGTATTTTTATTTCATAATAACTGCAAAGATATTATTTAAAGAAGTACCTTGCTTTGTGTTGCTTGTCATGACTTAGTCATTATTACTTTTTTTTCAAAAATACATTTTAATTATAATTTAATTTATATTTTTATTTAACATGAAATAAATTCAACCAAATCATTGAGTTGATGCAATATTTTTATTTAACATGAAATAAATTCAACCAAATCATTGAGTTTATGCAACCAGATTTGAAACTAAGCCAAAAAAGCGTAATGGTCGCTATTTTTTTCCATTTATTTGAAACTGAAACTGAGCCTGTATCATTTAAAGTTTGAAATTTTTTGACAACAAAATAATTTAATCAAAGAACACATGGTAATATTAAATACATTTTAATTAGAATTTATATTTTTATTAAATATGAAATAAATACAACAAAATTATTGAGTTTATGCAACCAGATTTGAAACTAAGCCAAAAAAGCGTGATGGTCGTTATTTCTTTCCATTTATCTGAAACTGAAACTGAGCCTGTATATTTTACATCATATTCGGAACCCACGTTCATTCATACGGTTCTGCTTCATAGAGGCCGTGGGATATTAAGCTTGTAGAAGTTCGTTTTCATGAATATCATAGTAACCAGTGGTCCAATGAAAATGCACGTTACATCGACGCTACTCTTCAATTGAAGATTAAACCCAAAATGCCAATGTCAAGGTTGTCGCACTAGCCTGCGAAGCATGTTTGTAATTAATGCATTGGCTAAAATTTCGTTCCGTTTTGGACACGAAGCCAAACAAAGAATTCATACAATATATTCAAGAGGATGAAGTTTTTTCTGGCTAAGTTACCCACGGTATATGTATGTAATGGTAACGGAATATATACCGAGGATTTTGACGATAACTTTACATTTACTCGTACTATTGCCTTGACCTGTGCGAATAACATTAAAAAGGCATTGCGCGTCATATCATACCTTTAACCGTCATATTTTGTTTATTTTTCACATTTTTGATTTCATCCAATAGGCAAGATCGTATCGTTCTCGATTCACTACCATACGGCACTAGTATCTATTCAAAGCGCTATATTTGAGCAACAATATATCAGTTATAGGTTAATGCCATGTCTGCAGAATGATCTGTACCGTAAAATTTTAAGTGAAAATGCTAGTTACAATATGACCATTAAAGGAGGTATAAGACAGTTTGGTCCAACAGTGTTGTTGTTGTTTTTTCTCAAATAACAAAAACGTCATTGGTACCTGAAAAGGTCTTGCAAAATGCTGTTGATTGATGCCAAAGATCTGTGGGAACAGCCAAGGATAAATCCCCAATCGTCAATGCAAACAGGTGTTTCCTATCCAAGCCCCTTTGCAGAGATAGTTATTTTTAAACTTAGAAAACCACGTGACCACTTACTTTTGTATAGTCATCTGGGTAATCCCCTCTGACGTCGATATCTATTTTTAGAAGAGACCACGACCGCTCTTTTTATAGAGTTGGAGAGACTGAACATTTAGACTATTTTTTTCGTGATTAGTACAGTCTTACAATAAAGTTAGTGTTTAAAACAATCTTTATAACGACGGAAGTATGGGTTATTAAAAAAGAGTATGACCAAATTCCCAAAAGCGGTGGTTTGATATTGGTACGTGTCTTTAGTATAGTAAATATGTCGGATACAACCCTTAAATGTGATATATGACAGTTTGCCTATATCAAATGCATATAACGCTAAATTTCTCCTTGTTCTGGTAAATTTGGGCATCGTTTCTCATAAATTCATGCTTTAATCTGAGTACAGATGGGCCCCCAAAACCCCTGAGACTGTTTACAGGACAATCGTGAAGTACATAGCTCTAATTGTTTATTATTTCCAAATCTATATGTAAGCACGATTGGGATCTCTGCTAAAAATAGATACGTCAAAGCGAAAACCTGGATAATGATATAACGTGATCTAGCCAGTAAGCGGTCAAGTTAATTATTTTGTTTCAAAATAATAGTGTTTCTCAGATAGGAAATACATGTATGTTGTTAAGCCCGAGAGAGGTGTTTGATTCACTTTCACATTGAAGTAGAACACCAATAAACAGCATTTCGCAGGATCTTTCAGGTAATATTTATTAATTTAGTTGTTTGAAACAGAAAATTGTTGTGTTACGCAATAAAAATCGTTTTTCCTTCAGATAGGCTGTGGCTTGAAGACGCTTTACAGAAGGGGTTTTAGCCGAAATATTAATATAATATGCAGCATGAAGTGTACAGTTAATTATTTCGTTTATTTTTTTCCATTTTTACATTCCGTATAATTTAAGTACCGTAGTATTTAGAATCTTAGATGGCGGACCATCGACCATTGCGTCGCCATGTACAAAAACGACAAGAAAAGTCGTTGATGCTAAGCATCTAAGGCGACGCAAACACTGGAACAGGTAAACAGGTTAAAGCAATATGAAAGCATGCAATAAAGACATATTTCAAAAGTTTTCATTTAAAGGTTTTGAATTTCAGTATACTATAAAAAATATATAATAAAATATCGAGAAAAAGTATGTATAACGTATAGGCCTATTCCTGAGACCAAAGAATGGTTTAAAATAAAATAAAAGCAAAACCCGACACAATTTTATAGGTTTTCCAAGAGGACACACATGTAGAAAAGGGTGCCAAAATGGTTATAATTAACAGTGAAACTAAAGTGTACAAGCAGAAATTGCGCATGTGCAGGAGCCTCACATTACACAAATAATTATTGTTCAGATAGTATTTTTCTGGAACATAGTATTATGTATACAAAGAACAAAGTTTAATATTTCCGAAACTTAATAGTATTTTTCTGGAACATAGTATTATATATACAAAGAACAATGTTTAATATGTCCTAAACTTAACCTACTTCTCACGAATGTGAAATGGACGAAGACAAACTGAGAGAATCAGTAAAGACAGAACGATCTAGAATGTCATTAATCCCGATGGAACAATTGTTGTAACAAAGCATTGTTCTTACCGAAGTATTTGCTACGATGGTTTATAATTTCACACTGAGCTGACATTGGGAAAACAACTAAACAAAAGTTGCTGTCAGGTGAAGTAGTTGGTCTTTCAATAGAGGAAAGAAATGATTACAAAATAATTATTATCCAAGAGGGATATTACTTTCTAGTAAATCTAGGTCTAAGGACGTAATAATTAGTAAGAACATATTCTGCTTTTTGGAAAATTGTTGTGTAATAAAAGTCTTGACAAGGAATAACTCTCATTCAGATCTACGGTTTGAACCTAGAAGCCTCAAATCCCGAGTCCTTAAACTTAACCTCTTGACAAAGAACACTTCAACCATGTTATAAATGCTTTCTTGGTGTGTTTCAAACGTTTCTTTAATGATCATCCAAATCGTTAACAAGATCGATTTAAACTTGTGATAACGGGTCTAAGGTTTATATTCGGGACCATATGATCATACGTCTATAACCTTAACCACTTGACCAAAAACAGACAAGAAAGCAAATATTTTATATTTTATTTGGTCGAAAAGAAGGTCAAATAGTAAGACCTTTTTTATATATCTAGGTGAATGCCCTCACAGCCAAGATCATTACTACGCGCTACTTTTTTTGCCCCAATTAGATCCTAGAATGTGACAATCTCTTCTCAGACTATAAACTTTTAGCAGTTTTCTTCCATTGACAAGTTAGTTGTCTAGACATATTGTTAAAGACTCGTCAGTAAATGTGTAGATCTTGATCAAAAAGCTCCCAGCGAGAGGCTGGCTAATCTAGATCGGTACTTTCTGTCTACGGCTGGTCAAAGTCGTGCTTAGCAGGGTACGAGTAAGGAAGTATGTCATAAAGCGATTTTCGTAAATCGCAATATAATAATACCGTCTTATTATTGTTCACTATGGACTCGTAACAGCTTGATGTCCTCTTTAGTATTTGTTGCGAGTTCTCGACGTCCTTGCGTGTAGAAGTAAATGAAAAATCAACAAACTATTTTTATAACCATACACGTGCAGACGTAAGTTTCACAAGCACGCATGCGCTTACAGAACTCGCATCGATTATAATATGAAAGAAACATTAGCCTAGGTTTACGTCATATCTTATGGTCACCATCTTTAATAATTTACAAAATGCACAACTACATTTTAACAATCGTAGAATGGCCAGTTAAAAAAAGAATGCCACATTAAATGTTTTGGTCAGAGTTGAAAAAATTGCATTGCATACCGTATATAGCTCGTTTCTAAAATATGGCGATAATCATCACCATCACCATCAATGTCGTCGTAGTCAGCATCGTCAGTAGCAGCACCCGCATCACGTTCAGCATCATAGTCATCAACACGATGTTGCGAATGCATGAACGTTGTTGTGTTGCTGTTGTGTTGTTGTTGCTGCTTCAGTACTACTACAGTAGTAATACTAGTAGTAGTAGAAGAAGTAGTACTAGCACTAGTAGAAGTAGTAGAAGTAGAAGTCGTTGTTGTAAAAGAAGAAATTGTAGTCGTTGTAGTAATAGAAGAAGTTGTAGTAGTAGAAATAGAAGAAGAAGAAATAGAAGTAGTAGTAGTAATAGTAGTAGAAGAAGAAGAAGAAGTAGTAGTTGTAGTAGAAGTAGAAGAAGAAGAAGAAGAAAAAGTAGTAGTAGTAGTAGCAGCAGTAGTAGTAGTAGTAGTAGTAGTAGTAGTAGTAGTAGTAGTAGCAGTAGTAGTAGTAGTAGAAGTAGCAGAAGTAGTAGAAGTTGTAGAAGTAGTAGTAAAAGAAGAAGTAGTAGTCGCTGTAGTAGTAGAAGTTGTAGTAGTAGAAGAAGAAGAAGAAGAAGAAGAAATAGTAGTAGTAGTAATCAGTAGATGTGGTAGTAGTAGTAGTAGTAGTAGAAGCAGTAGAAGATATAGTAGTAGTAGCAGTAGTAGAAGTTGAAGTAGTAGTACTAGAAGTAGTAGTACTAGTAGAAGTTGTAGAAGTTGTAGTAGTAGTAGTAGTAGTAGTAGTAGTAGTAGTAGTAGTAGTAGATAGTATAGTATAATTTCCGTTTTAGCCATTCCGAATAAATTTTAGCCTCAAATGTTTCCATGACAACATGCATCAATAATTTAAACTTTACATTTTGATTACATGTGAACGAGCGCAGTGAGTGCAGGATTATATTTTCTATGGAAACGTCTTAATAGATTCTATCCGACTTAAAATTCCCTGCCTCACTTCGACCAGTTCTACCAAAATGACATGTAATCCGCCTGATAATGTTTGCTCTGCTGCATTTCTGCTTACATATAAAAGCAATACGAACAAAAATATCTTTTAAAAATAGAACTGCGGTGTTGGTGAGGATTAAAGTGACACACATTTTAATGATTTTTTTTATAATCGAGACACCAAATGATTATATTTATGACACTGATATTTTCTGCACAGCTTGAAATTATTTCTTCTGTATGCAAAAATAAATTTAAAAAAAAAATGAAACAGTTGCATCGTGATTTTTATAAATACCACTTACCTCCTAAAGAATGTATCAATATGCGATTTCACTGCCAGATGTACACATACAAACTGTCACTCAAATTGCTGTTACTCCGCCCCGAACCCATCCCACCCTCACCCTGCAGGGTACGCTTAAGGTTACACGACACTAAATGAACTTGTTCTTTACTCTTTAGTATATGTCACAACTTTGGAACAAATTTAACAGCAAACCGCTCTTTTGGGAACGCCAAAACTATACATTGTGAGAAAGACCAATGCATTATGTAATTAACAGGGCCTCTGCAAAGGAAACTTATGTCTTGCGAAGACGGTTATCCTCCCCTGAAAACATACACCATAATTTTTGCATAGTGTACCCGCACATTTCAATGAAATGACCAGTTCCGGTCTCAACGAATCAGTCCATTATTGAGCTTAGGAGAGCAGTTATTTTGCATTTTCATAATTCTACAATGTATCAGCTTTGTTTTGCACCAAATGCCAGAGAGCATCTTAATTACAGCAAAAACAGTCACAAAACAAAAGAAACCTCCTTATTATATACAAATACAGCTCTTACCAACCCTGTAAGAACAACTTAATGCATTGAAGTACTTTTAAAACTTAATTTCCTTAAAATATATTACATTTTCAACACAAAGATGTAATTTAATATCTTTAATGATCAATTATCACGGGTATTACTTCCGGTGCACATTTACGCTTACCACCCCTTTGAGAAAAACTTAATGCATTAAAATGCTTTTAAATCTTTATTTTCTTAAAGGATATTGCATTTTCAACACAAAGTTGTAATTTTATGTCTTTAATGGGCATATGTCAGGGGAACTACTTCCGGTGCACACTTACGCTTACCGCACCTTAATAAGCACAGCATGTTAAATAATGTTATCTGAAAATTTTACCAATTAGCGTCGCCTTGATATTCATTCTGACTGATCATGCATCAGCGTTTGTAAGTAGTTTAAATGTGAGGCCAGACAGCGACGCCAAAAAAGCCTTTCATACAATGTTTTATTTATTAATAGGTAAAATAACACAGACAGTGAAGGAAGCTTCCCTAAGAAAGTGCAGGCTTGAACCTTCACATATTATGTCATGAAAGAAAAGAACATCCTTCATTTCCTATAAAATAAGTATGGAAGTCGACTAAGAGTACATTCAGCCTGCTTAACTATTACATCTTTCCAAATTGCCGCGGTTATAAAAAATGAGCTGGACCCTTGAGATCTAGGATCTGATTGACTGAATAAAATTTGAAATTTGACCAATCAGATGCTTGAATGATCTCAGACACCAACTCAAAGTTTTAAAAGCTCGGACCCTGGACCCCAGGGGTAAGCAGCGCATACACCTGTATTTTCATTCCCTTGAAGTTCTTACTGTTGTTTGTCAATGCGAGGTTTTTGCTTGTAATATGAATGAATATGAGTGAAGATCCACTCGTCAAGACACTCAACAACATAATCATGATTGCTTAGCAGTTCGTAAGAGTCATAATTACGGCCTACAGTACTCTGAATCTTAAGGAATGTCTGCCGATTGTCTAGAAATGACGCAAATCCTCTTTAGAGAGGAGTGTTTATGATATACGTTGTCGTTTTGTCAGATAATTTTGAGGGAAAAAAATATTTTTCCAGATAGATAAATTTCATTTAGATTCCCTCCGAGACGATGATGTATAGACACTTTTCTATATAGCAACAATTGCCTGTTGTATGACGCAAGTGATAGTCGGCATAGCTTGAAAACTGCTGGGACGAATCTAGGATTGTATCTATTTTTTTTTGGTTTTGTTTTCCAATGGTTAATTTACGAAAAGGGACTAATTTTACATTTGCATTGACTTTTAAGTGACAATTAGAATTGACTCAGAGCAATGAAAAGTGACGATTTTTTTTTTGTATTCTTGCAAACTCTTGCTGATTGGTGGTTCGAGAATGGTTTCTGCTACACCTTCTACCGGTACTGTACATGGCCCACTCTTGAACATCGCCATACCAGTGCAGACTATATAAGGTGGATTTAAGGCTTTAAAAGTGCTTTGAAAACATTTCACTCTCTGGAATAATTTACAATGAGAGACATTAGTGAATAGCCTCCCTTGAATAATCCCTAAATGCAAGTCGGTCCTTTTATTTGTTTTACTCGGTTTTTATGCTTGTGCTGTTTGGAGTGTATGATGACTTTTATGCCTTTCTTGTGATACGCAGGTTACCAATCATCACCAAATACTTCCATTTTCTTTTTTAAATAACTAATCTCTATAAGTATGTCAATGGATTTCAAGCTTAGATTTATGCAAAAGTAAGAAATTTCACTGTTTGTTATTGCAATGTCTACAAAAGAACAGGCGATAAAGTCCAAGAAATTCAACTAAAAGGCCTACCTACTGTTTGGAATACCTCGGATATTATCTAACAAGGGAGACAATTTCCATTTCACAAATGTACCCCATTGATAGATGACGATGCTGTCCTTGAAAGCCTCCATTGATATGGCCCCTGTCAGGTGAGTTTGGTTACATGTAATGTTCCACAATAGTGTGCTGACTATGGTACCGATATCAATCAGTTCAGAAAAAAAGGAACGCTGTATCTGGTGATGTTGATGGCGGGGAGACGTAGTAGGAGGTTGTGGAGTTAATCAGTATAAGGCCAAAGATTATTCTATATGTAGATGTGGCCTTTGAGATTTGACGTCGCTGCTGCAGTGTACGCCAGCCTAGTTGTTTCATCATGCTGGTGGTACCGCTAGTGATATGGGAGCCCAATGTCACAAAGCGAACAGCTCGACGCTGCGCAACCTCTATGGTAATGATATAGTTCGGTGTGTGGAGGTCCCAAGATGGTGACACGTATTGTAGAAATGGTAATACCAGTGAGGTGGAACATTTATCTTTAACTTTGTACATTTTAACGCATGCTAGTCAGACATTTGATAGCGTTCTTTGCAACCGATTCCACGTGTGCTTTCCATGATAGTCTTCATATTTCTGTATAGTACATTGTCCTTTGCTAAAAGTCGTCGTGTAATAAATGAAGCGTTTTCTGGATAGTCATTTATATATAGGATGAATAAGAAGGGACCTACCTCTCACCCTTAGGGAGCTCCGCAGGTAATTGGTGCAGAGCTGGCTGACTGGTTTTTCTGGTTTTAGCCAAAATCTTCTTTAATCTAATACTCTGCAAGTCTACAACAATGATACGCAAATTTGATGGAAAATCTTTATGCTGTGGTACATAACAAAGTAAAGAAGATGTGTACACATAGCGGACTGCCAATCGAGCTTGCCAAGGAGTTGAAGCTGTTTAATGTCGGGGAAGCGTTCTGACGTGTGACAGGACCAAAGAATACAGGTAAAAGTCGTTGACGAGAAGCATCAAAGGCGACGCAAAAGAGGAAGAGGAAAACAGGTGAAAACAATATGAGAGCAAGTCACAAGGACATATTTGAAAAGTTATGTTTTTTATTTAAAAGTTTTCAGTATACTATAAATCTCAAGAAAAGTATGCATAACCTATATTCTTCATGCTATAGAATGGTTAAAAACAAAATAAAAAACAAAACCCGACACCATTTAATAGGTTTTCCAAGATGTTGATGTTACATATGTAGAAAAAAGTTTCAAAATTACTATAATTAACTATAAAACTGTGTACAAAGTGTACAAGCAGAAATTGCACTTTTGCAGCAGCCTCACATTACACAAATAATTATTGTTCAGATAGTATTTTAGTTATTTTGAAAATTGCATATTAAATAATTATTAATATTAAAGATAAAAAATAAAATAGACATCTTTTACCGAATTAGTACCCAAATTTAATCAGGTTTAGAAAGTCCGCAAAACAAACTTTCCCCATGTACAAATTTCAGCGAGCATTCCATTTATGCGTCGCCAATAAACGTAATACGCCACTTTTTAATTCATCATTCGCGTATAATATTAATATATGATCCGAGAATATTGTTTGGTAGTAAGGTGGGTCCTTAATATATTGTCGTTTAAACGATAATGATATCTACCATAACCATGTTTTGTTGTTAAGACGGCAGTTGTTACTGTATGATAGGGAAAGGTAACCGCTGTGAGGTTTTTGCAATGAACAGTCCTAACATCGGTTACACTACTGTCTTGAAAAGTACAACTTGATTTCGGACTTGAACATACACTGCATATATCAGATTAGCCCACACCTCACTTTATGCTCATGTGAAATGACTGGCATATAGGGATCGCTAGTTTTCAGCTCTTCCAGTGCTTTGATTAATTATGCTAGTCAGTAGAGTTGTATACAGAGCCAGGATGGATCCAGGAGGATGGGGGCTGCATGGGGGACGAGGATACATCCCCCACCACCAACCTGGTAAAAGAGTAGAGATGTGAAAACACATACATGTAAGCTTAAAAAATAAGCTTTTAAATTAAATTTTGTCTGTTGACTGCTTAGGTCTAAGTTAGAGTCCTTTACTGTGTATACGTATCTAGTATTTACTGCGATAAATTATTGGATCTTGATTCATAATACACCCCACCCCCCACCCCCCCAAAAAAAAATAAAAAATAAATAAATAAATAAATAAATGAAAAATTCTGGATCCGTCCCTGATACAGAGCTCCCAGATCAGAAAGTCTCCATTATCATCAACCATATAGCAACTTGTAAAATGAAAGTACTAGTATTTCGAGACAAATGCACATGCACAAGGTTAAACTATATGCTGCCATCATTATTGTTTGTATGTTTCTCGTATGAAAATATGTTGCATCGAGTACTATGCAAAACAAACAACGTGTATGGAATGTGGGCTGATAAATGTCACAACCCCTATAGGTCAGACCGAACTTATTGTGTGTTGACATATACGTGCGAGTATCAATTTTCTTTTACCTATAACCAAAAAACTGAACAACTGAAAATGATCTGTACATAATTGCTTTTATACCATATCCTTACAGCAGCCACATTAAAGTCAAACTGTTACATGGAAGATGATTTTATGGTTTAACGGGACAAAACAACACTTGCATCTAGAATATGCCTTCTTTAGTCTTTAGATCGGGCTCTGGATTTGGAGCAAATTTATTGATTTGCCAAGTATATGCAGACTGTAAAGTATATTTTTTTCTTGGCTAAATGGCTAGAGTTTTCTTTACGTATCGATTCACACAATAAGCCATTGTCTATTGCAGAATATTTTTTCTAAACATGTTTTAAATCAAGGGCAAGCTCTTTGATCTGATGCCTGTTAATATCTACAAAAAATACTAACTTCCTGTTGTAAATATTATTTAAAAACCAAAAAAAGCAAACGTACAACGTTCGAGCCTCGTTTTGACGTCGTGGTTTAAATATGGCATATTGTTATTTGCTGATGCATTTATTGATACAATTGTTAAGGATCAACAAAATACAAGATACACACAAACAACAGAAAACAACAAAAATGTAATCGTGCCTATCAGACGTAACCAATTTACGTTTAAGTACTATATTAATGGTAAATGTGGACGTCATTTCTTGTCCTTTTGGGACAAAAGCGAGTTTGCTCATCGACAAGGATTGGCGCACAAAAAGTACATTCTCAAAGTGTTTGTGTTTGCCCTACTTGTTTCGTCCAATAAGAGTATTTGAGGTCTAAACGAAAAAAAATTTTTCGCCACGAAGAGCTACAAGTGTGATCTCTGAAAATCGTCACTTCTAAATTCTTAAATTCAGGAATCTGATTGAGTTTAAAGGTAAGATAATCACTACATGGTTTAAATGATTTCATTTGAAGAAATCTGGATTATTGATATCTTTCTAGTACGGACAAATCACTGACATTTGTGTCGCATTGTTAATCTGTCTTCCGCCGTTTGTCAGCCTGTCTTTGTCATCCATGATGTACTGTAGCCAGCTGTGGCCGTGCGATGACTGTTGACCAACCGCGAAACATGACAAGTTATAGGGCTTCTCGACCTCTTCTTTATTTCGACGCTATCAAATAACTATAAATCAAATGAAACAATAGCGAGGCACACTCCATTTTACTAGTTTTAACGGGTCATCACCTATATCTGCAGGATAAAGTATCCTTTTTCTTTCCGATTTTCTTGTTTTCCTTCTTTTTTTTAAGGACATCTCAGCGAGCGACACATTTAAGGTCCGTTTGTAAACAGCGCGAACGCGAACGCGTCCAACGCGAACACGAACGCTAACCCGACCTTTTAGCAGTTTTGCCATTCAAATAGAGCACGAACCCGCACGCAGAATACCGTCGACGGTTTTCGAGGCGACTCGTTTTTTCCTTCTAAAAATTTGATCATTAAGATTCATGGAGTTAGACACGGAGGAACTTGTGGTGCTGTACTTGTACACAAAACGTAGGAAAAGAAAGAGGCGTGTTTCCGTGCATGAGCTTTTACAAAGACGACATGAATTTGGAGAGTTATTTTTTTCTACTTCAATAATTATGACTTCTAATATGTCCATTTTGAAGCAATATTGACTTATAAAAAGTGTCAAGTTTTTTATGGAAACTTTAATGAAACTGACATTTCTATTTGTGGAAAATACTTGCTGATTGGAAAATAGCAAAAAAGCCGCGCGACCTTCTGAAAAATTCGCTCTGTGGGCAATCAAGGCGGTCGTTCGCGCGAACAAAAAATCATTCGCGTTCGCGTTCGCACTCTATTTGAACGGTTCTTCTACAAATAACTAAACTATTCCAGGACGAAAAACCGCGTTCGCGGTCGCGTTCGCGCTCTGTATAAACGGACCCTTATGGCTATATTATAGCGACGTTCTTTCTTTGTTTTCTATTTTTTGTGTTACGGAAGATCTCAGACAAATGTTTTAGGACAGCTGGAAGATTTCCCACTTTTAAGTCCTTTGTTTTTGTGTGTCGTTTTTTTATTATTGGAGCTGGAATGCTCACTTAAATTTGCACATGGGGAAAATTTGTTTTTCGGTCTTTCTAAGCCTTGCTCCCATATTGCTTTAACCTGATTACCTGTTCCAGTTTTAGCGTCGCCTTTGATACTTCGCATCAACGACTTTCCTTGTTGGGTCGCCGAGAACGGCGCCGTTCTATATTTATAATTGGTTTTGAAAATGTCTATAGGATCACGTCACAGCTTTTAAGAAGCAATCATAATACATATATTGTTATTCTATTTCAGCTGTTAAGGATCACATTATTACATTCATACTAAAGTGTTTTCTTTTGTTGTGTCTTCTAAAGACCTACTACATAAACAATATAAACGTAGGAACAATGAAAAAGTAACACGTAAACTTTCACGCATATCAAATGTCAAGTTTTCATTTTCAAACTACAGAACTGCACTAATTCTACCACAATCTCTTCAGTGCCATATTCATGGTTAAGCATTTCTTCATATAAAAGATTTATTGTTTCTTTTTTAAATAACCAGTAATCGCAGCTGTGGTCTTTTTTTACGCCCAACAAAAAGCTTTTGGGTGCAAATCGCGCAATAACAGCTTGATGAATATTACAACAATTAGTGGTGTGTTTGGTTTAGATTTTGGCAGACTGCACTAATTATCAAACACCTTTGCAGGAACACTTTGATAGACACATGTGTAATAGTTGCTCGGTATACATATGTTAAGATTTAAACTTCATGATTTTACTATTATGAATATTATTTGGAGACATAATGCAAAGAAATAAATAAGTCATATAAATGCAATGTCTTTGTTGCGTGCTGTAAAGATTTCTCGCGCAAAGGCGGATGTTGATGACTTCGTACCATTTTAAAGGCGTACCACGATTATTTGTTTGGAAACTTCGTACGGCATTTGTTGAGTAGGTGTAGTTCACCGATATTGTTGTGTTGCCCCAGGATTTAAAAAGTGCAATTCACACTTACAAATAAACTCAGTTAACAATATAAGCTTTTTGAAACATTTTTATTCCAAAATATCAAATGAAGTGTTGCTAAATGCTGCTATACCAAATATGCTTAGCTTTCTGATATATTATTTGATGCTTGGCAACAACTTTTTCTTGTTTCTTCATTGTTTTGACGAAATTGTCAACCGAATTCGCAAGGGTATGTTTAGAGGCTATCTCTTTACTCTTCGGTCCAGAAAGTAAAAAAGGCTAGGTAGCGTAGCGTTTTCCTATTCTTAAGAGTGCAGGAAATAGCCTCTAACTGTTTTAGTGTCATTGTCTTACAATGTTCGTTTTAAAAGCCAGAAAGTATAATACCGTATATAGCTCGTTTCTAAAATATGACGATAATCATCACCATCACCATCAATGTCGTCGTAGTCAGCATCGTCAGTAGCAGCACCCGCATCACGTTCAGCATTATAGTTATTAACACGATGTTGCGAATGCATGAACGTTTGATGTGTTGCTGTTGTATTGTTGTTGCTGCTTCAGTACTACTACAGTAGTAATACTAGTAGTAGTAGAAGAAGAAGTAGTACTAGAACTAGCACTAGTGGAAATAGTAGTAGTAGAAGTAGTAGTAGTAGAAGAAGTAGAAGTCGCTGTAGTAAAAGAAGAAATTGTAGTCGTTGTAGTAGTAGAAGTAGTTGTAGTAGTAGTAGATGAAGAATAAATAGAAGTAGTAGTGGTAATAGTAGTAGCAGAAGAGGTAGTAGTTGTAGTAGAAGTAGAAGAAGTAGAAATAGAAGAAGAAGAAGAAGTAGTAGTAGTAGTAGTAGCAGCAGCAGTAGTAGTAGTAGTAGTAGAAGTAGCAGAAGTAGTAGAAATTGTAGTAGTAGTAGTAGTAGTAGAAGTAGTAGTAAAAGAAGAAGTAGTAGTCGTTGTAGTAGTAGTTGTAGTAGTAGAAGAAGAAGAAGAAGTAGTAGTAGTAGTAGTTAGTAGATGTGGTATTAGTAATAGTAACAGTAGAAGATGTAGTAGTAGTAGTAGTAGTAGAAGTAGTAGTAGTAGTAGTAGTAGTAGAAGTTGTAGTAGAAGTAGTATTAGTAGTATGATTACATATGAACATTTTTTAAACAAAGCATACGTGTATTTTTACCTATTATTTACTTAGTTCTATCAAATAAATAAATTCCCTTTTTGATGGTGGTGATGACGAGCGTATATGCGTATGTCCAATGTACACCTTTTACGTAAACTGCATTTGTTTACAGCCAAGATAATCAACACGTTTTCTACATATATCGTATGCTATAAACGGTGTAACAATGCTGTCGCGGGTGAACTCAATTCGAGGGAACGATATTTGGTATAGGTTAGAGTCTACTAAAACGTTTCTACAGAAACTAGAAACCGAAACGAGCGCAGTGAGTGCAGGATTATATATTCTATGGAAACGTCTTAATAGATTCTATCAGACTTAAAATTCCCCGCCTCACTTCGACCAGTTCTACCAAAATGACTTGTAATCCGCCTGATAATGTTTGCTTTGCTGCATTTCTGCTTACATATAAAGCAATACGAACAAAAATGTCTTTAAAAATAGAACTGCGGTGTTGGTGAGGATTAAAGTGACACACATTTTAATGATTTTTTATAACCGTGACACCAAATGTTTATATTTTTGACACTGATATTTTCTGCACAGCTTGAAATTATTTCTTCTGTAAGCAAAATTAAATTTATAAAAATATGAAACAGCTGCATCGTGATTTTTATAAATACCACTTACCTCCTAAAGATATCAATATGCGATTTCACTGCCAGATGTACACATGCAAACTGTCACTCAAATTGCTGTTACTCCGCCCCGAATCCATCCCACCCTCACCCTACAGGGTACGCTTAAGGTTATACGACACTAAATGAACTTGTTCTTTACTCTTTAGTAAATGTCACAACTTTGGAACCAATTAAACAGCAAACCGCTCCTTTGGGAACGCCAAAAGTATACATTGTGAGAAAGACCAATGCATTATGTAATTAACAGGGCCTCTGCGAAGGAAACTTATGTCTTGCGAAGACGGTTATCCTCCCCTGAAAACATACACAATAATTTTTGCATAGTGTACCCGCACATTTCAATGAAATGACCAGTTCCGGTCTCAACGAATCAGTCCATTATTGAGCATAGGAGAGCAGTTATTTTGCATTTTCATAATTCTACAATGTTTCAGCTTTGTTTTGCACCAAATGCCAGGAGAGCATCTTAATTACAGCAAAACCAGTCACAAAACAAAAGAAACCTCCTTATTATATACAAATACAACTCTTACCACCCCTGTAAGAACAACTTAATGCATTAAAGTACTTTTAAAACTTAATTTCCTTAAAGTATATTACATTTTCAACACAAAGATGTAATTTTTTATCTTTAATGATCAATTATCACGGGTATTACTTCCGGTGCACATTTACGCTTACCACCCCTTTAAGAACAACTTAATGCATTAAAATGCTTTTAAATCTTTATTTTCTTAAAGGATTTTACATTTTCAACACAAAGTTGTAATGTTATGTCTTTAATGGGCATATGTCAGGGGAACTACTTCCGGTGCACACTTACGCTTACCGAACCTTAATAAGCACAGCATGTTAAATAATGTTATCTGAAAATTTTACCAATAAGCGTCGCCTTGATATTCATTCTGGCTGATCATGCATCAGCATTTGTAAGTAGGTCAAAGGTGAGGCCAGACAGCGACGTCGAAAAAAGGCCTTTTTTATTTACTAATAGGTAAAATAACACAGACAGTGAAGGAAGCTCCCCTAAGAAAGTGCAGGCTTGAACCTTCACATATTATTTCATGAAAGAAAAGAACATCCTTCATTTCCTATAAAATAAGTATGGAAGTCGACTAAGAGCACATTCAGCCTGCTTTTTTCCTAATTTCTTTTCTAATTGCCTAGGTCCGCGGTTATAAAAAATGAGCTGGAGTTTTAAAGCTCGAGACCTGGACTCCATGGTTAAGAAGCGCCTACACTTGTATTTTCATTCCCTTGAAGTTCTTATTGTTGTTTGTCAGTGCGAGGTTTTTGCTTGTAATATGAATGAATATGAGTGAAGATCCACTCGTCAAGCCACTTAACAACATCATCATGATTGCTTAGCAGTTCGTAAGAAGCACAATTACGGCCTACAGTACTCTGAATCTTAAGGAATGTCTGCCGATTGTCTAGAAATGACGCAAATCCTCTTTAGAGAGGAGTGTTTATGATAAACGTTGACGTTTTGTCAGATAATTTTGAGGAAAGAAATGTTTCGAGATAGATAAATTTCATTTAGATTCCCTCCGAGACGATGATGTATAGACACTTTTCTATATAGCAACCATTGTCTGTTGTATGACGAAAGTGATAATCGGCATAGCTTGAAAACTGCTGGGGCGGATCTAGGATTTTATCTAAATTTTATTGATTTTGTTTTCAAATGGTTACTTTAAGGGACTTTTTTATATTTGCATTGACTTTTAAGTGACAATTAGAATTGACTCCGAGCAATGAAAAGTGGGGATTTTTTGTAGTCTTGCAAATTCTTGCATATTGGTGGTTCGTGGGATTGCTCCCACGGAAGGTGTTTCTGCTACACCTTCTTCCGGTACTGTACATGGCCCACTCTTGAACATCGCCATACCAAATGAAGACTATTTAAGGGGGATTTAAGGCTTTAAAAAGTGCTTTAAAAACATTTCACTGTCTGGAACAATTAACAAATGGTAGATGACGATGCTCGCCTTGAAAGCCTTGATTGATATGGCCCCTGTCATATATGGTGCAGAGATAATCTGGTTTTAGCCAAAATTTTCTTTGATCTTATACTTTACAAGTCTACAACAATGATACGCAAAGTTGGTGGAAACTCTTTATGCTGTGGTACATAACAAAGTGAAGAAGAGGTGTACACATAGTGGACTGCCAATTGAGCTAGCCAAGGAGTTGAAGATGTTTAATGTCGGAGAAGCGTTCTGACCTGTGGCAGGACCAAAGAATACAAGAAAAGTCGTTGACGAGAAGGTGACGCAAAAAGAGATAAAAAGGTTAAAGCAATATGGGAACAAGAAACATAGTTGAAAAGTTATGGTTTTATTTCAAAGTTTTCAGTATACTATAAATCTCAAGAAAAAGTATGCATAACCTATATTCGCAGACCTAAGAATGGTTTAAAACAAAATAAAAAGCAAAACTCGACACCATTTAATAGGTTTTCCAAGATGTTGATGTTACATATGTAGAAAAAAGTTGCAAAATTATTATAATTGACTATAAACCTAAGGTGTACAAGCAGAACTTGCACTTTTGCAGCAGCCTCACATTATACAAATAATTATTGTTCGGATAGTATTTTAGTTATTTTGAAAGTTGCATATTAAATAATTATTAATATTAAAGATAAAAAACAAAATAGACGTCTTTTACCGAATTAGTACCCAAATTTAATCAGGTTTAGAAAATCCGCAAAACAAACTTTTCCCATGTACAAATTTCAGCGAGCATTCCATTTATGCGTCGCCAATAAACGTAATACGTTACCACTTTTTAATTCATCATTCGCGTATAATAATAATATATGATCCGAGTGTATTGTTTAGTAGTAAGGTGGGTCCTTAATATATTGTCGTTTAAACGAAAATGATATCTACCATAACCATGTGTTGTTTTTAAGACGGCAGTGGTTACTGTAGGATAGGGAAAGGTAACTGCTGTGAGGTTTTTGCAACGAACAGTCCTAACATCGGTTACACTACTGTCTTGAAAAGTACAACTTGATTTCGGACTTGAACATACACTGCATATATCAGATTAGCCCAGGCCTCACTTTATTCTCATGTGAAATGACTGGCATATAGGGATCGCTAGTTTTCAGCTCTTCCAGTGCTTTGATTAATTATGCTAGTCAGTAGAGTTGTATACAGAGCCAGGATGGATCCAGGAGGATGGGGGCTGCATGGGGGACGAGGATACATCCCCCACCACCAACCTGGTAAAAGAGTAGAGATGTGAAAACACATACATGTAAGCTTAAAAAATAAGCTTTTAAATTAAATTTTGTCTGTTGACTGCTTAGGTCTAAGTTAGAGTCCTTTACTGTGTATACGTATCTAGTATTTACTGCGATAAAGTTATTGGATCTTGATTCATAATACACCCCACGCCCCCCCCCCCAAAAAAAAAAAATAAAAAAAAAATAAATAAATAAATAAATGAAAAATTCTGGATCCGTCCCTGATACAGAGCTCCCAGATCAGAAATTCTCCATTATCATCAACCATATAGCAACTTGTAAGATGAAAGTACTAGTATTTCGAGACAAATGCACATGCACAAGGTTAAACTATATGCTGCCATCATTATTGTTTGTATGTTTCTCGAGAAAATATGTTGCATCGAGTACTATGCAAAACAAACAACATGCATGGAATGTGGGGTGATAAATGTCACAACCCCTATAGGTCAGACCGAACTTATTGTGTGTTGACATATACGTGCGAGTATCAATTTTCTTTTACCTATAACCAAAAAAACTGAACAACTGAAAATGATCTGTACATAATTGCTTTTATACCATATCCTTACAGCAGCCATATTAAAGTCAAACTGTTGCATGGAAGATGATTTTATGGTTTAACGGGACAAAACAACACTTGCATCTAGAATATGCCTTCTTTAGTCTTTAGATCGGGCTCTGGATTTGGAGCAAATTTATTGATTTGCCAAGTATATGCAGACTGTAAAGTATATTTTTTTCTTGGCTAAATGGCTAGAGTTTTCTTTACGTATCGATTCACACAATAAGCCATAGTCTATTGCAGAATATTTTTTCTAAACATGTTTTAAATCAAGGGCAAGCTCTTTGATCTGATGCCTGTTAATATCTACAAAAAATACTAACTTCCTGTTGTAAATATTATTTAAAAACCAAAAAAGCTAACGTACAACGTTCGAGCCTCGTTTTGACGTCGTGGTTTAAATATGGCATATTGTTATTTGCTGATGCATTTATTGATACAATTGTTAAGGATCAACAAAATACATGATACACACAAACAACAGAAAACAACAAAAATGTAATCGTGCCTATCAGACGTAACCAATTTACGTTTAAGTACTATATTATGGTAAATGTGGACGTCATTTCTTGTCCTTTTGGGACAAAAGCGAGTTTGCTCATCGACAAGGATTGGCGCACAAAAAGTACATTCTCAAAGTGTTTGTGTTTGCCCTACTTGTTTCGTCCAATAAGAGTATTTGAAGTCTAAAAGAAAAAATATTTTTTTTCGCCACGAAGAGCTACAAGTGTGATCTCTGAAAATCGTCACTTCTAAATTCTTAAATTCAGGAATCTGTTTGAGTTTAAAGGTAAGATAATCACTACATGGTTTAAATGATTTCATTTGAAGAAATCTGGATTTTTGAAATCTTTCTAGTACGGACAAATCACTGACATTTGTGTCGCATTGTTAATCTGTCTTCCGCCGTTTGTTAGCCTGTCTTTGTCATCCATGATGTACTGTAGCCAGCTGTGGCCGTGCCGTGACTGTTGACTAACCGCGAAACATGACAAGTATAGGGCTTCTCGACCTCTTTTTTTATTTCGACGCTATCAAATAACTGTAAATCAAATGACACAATAGCACGGCACACTCCATTTTACTAGTTTTGACGGGTCATCACCTATATCTGCAGGATAAAATATCTTTTTTTTCCGATTTTCTTGTTTTCCTTCTTTTTTTTTAAGGACATCTCAGCGAGCGACACAGTTAAGGTCCGTTTATACACAGCGCGAACGCGAACGCGTCCAACGCGAACACGAACGCGACTTTTTAGCAGTTTTGCCATTCAAATAGAGGACGAACCCGCACGCGGAATACCGTCGACGGTTTTCGAGGCGACTCCTTTTTTCCTTCTAAAAATTGATCATTTAGAATCATGGAGTCAGACACGGAGGAACTTGTGGTGTTGTACTTGTACACAAAACGTAGGAAAAGAAAGAGGCGTGAGCTTTTACAAAGACGACATGAATTTGGAGAGTTATTTTTTTTCTACTTCAATAATTATGACTTTAAGTTTTTTATGGAAACTTTAATGAAACGGACATTTCTATTTGTGGAAACGATGCCAGGAAAATACTTGCTGATTGGAAAATAGCAAAAAAGCCGCGCGACCTTCTGAAAAATTCGCTCTGTGGGCAATCAAGGCGGTCGTTCGTGCGAACAAAAAATCATTCGCGTTCGCACTCTATTTGAACGGTTCTTCTACAAATAGCCTGATCAACAAAGTATTGAAACCCATCTCCTCTCGGACTAATGCAACAGAAACGTCTTTATGTTTTTTGTGAACTATAATGTGTGTAGAAGTACAGAAAAAAAGTTGCATGCTGATGGACGAGGCATTTTTCGAAAAAATGGTTTTGAAAATAGGCACTTGCCAGAACCTAAAATACAGTCAATTGAATGAGCTCAGTACAGTAGTGTTTTCATTTCATTTCAAAATATAACGCATATATTTTTTTAAAAGTTTATCTTGTGCTATATTAACATAATTAAATTATTATATAGACCATTTCTATGCATTTTGGCTTTTTTTACTGATTTAATTAACAATTTTGAGTGGTGTTTTTACCCCACCCACTCCGAATAACATAAAACACAAGAAATTTAATAAAACACAGATACTCATTTATAAATTTAATAGAGATCTACTTAGTACGATCTTCTTATCAATTTTATATACAACAATATATTTAATGACAACAACATCAATAATAAACAACAATTTTCATGATAATTGGTTATATTTGATAAGGTTGTTTTAAAGCTACTATATCACTTCTATAAGAATATATAGAGTTTGTGAGACACGCATGCAGCTACTATACTACAATATAGTTTAAAGCATAAATTATACAATAACATCTCATTATGTTATATACAGAATGTAGGGTAATTATATATTTAATAACAACAACATTTATAATGAACAACAATTTTCATAAACAAATGTTAGATTTGATAATGCTGTTTTTAAAGCTACCATAATGATACATAGAGTGTGTAAGACAGACATGGATGCAGCATACATGTATCTGTTCATTTAGCATTAAATAAACACCAATAATTAACATTTGTCATAAGACTACAATATGGTTTGAAGCTTAAATGATACAATAACATTTCATTATGTTATATACTGAATGTGGGACACAATTGTTTAACATTATTGGCAAGGAGGATCAAGGCAGTTTGAAGAAAGACATTCACACTCAAATATCTTCATAGTCTGCTGTGCCAGAATTGGTGCAGCTGATACCCCGACATGTACCGCATCCGTATGAACATTCAAGTCCGTGTTTACGACACGAACAAGTTTGCTGTCGCAATTCACCTTGCAATTACAACGAACCACCTTGAGAAGTTTTTCCGGTGCAAGGGGAATATCTGTCTTTACAGGAATGTAGGCACCATTCTTCAAATGCCATCCCCAGTCTTCAGGTGTAAGGGTAGTCTTGTCTGTCCAAAACTGCAGTTGAAGAAATACACGTAGGCTGTGGCAGACTGTTGCAGCAGATGTCGGTGGTAATGTATGGACCTGTATGCATGACGTGCTTGTCATAACTCTCGAAGAGAACTTTTGATAGCGTAAAACATCAAGGTTTTGGCGTGGATCTCCATCTAAAAGCATCATAACAGCCTTTTTGTACCATGTGTAACTACATCTTGCCTTGACTGACTTGTAACAAATGATCTGGCAACCTCTTGAAATATTTTGTTGGTACTTAACAGTTTTTAAAAGTGCCGCAGGTTTGCTCACTCCGTAGATTTTGGAAGTTGTGTCGCAGCCAGTCAACGCATGTAGATGTGGTAGAAGTTCACATGTAGTTGGTGTAAGCAATGACTGTGTTTTGTGAATGTCCCACACATGTTTTGGTTTTGCTTGCTTCGTATCAGACCTCAGAAATATCTTCTTTGAATCCAATTGTGCGTGGTAGCACAGAAGAACTAGAAGATCTGTATCTTCTCCAATCACATATGTTGTCGTTCTTGAGGAGTACTCGACTGCTGTCTGAACACTCAACACAGCAGCATCGCTTTCTGCATGTGTCACAGTTATGACTCTCGCTGTCAAGTAGGTTGCAAGCAATCTTATGATGTTTTGTTTGTTTTCATTGTTCTTCAGAAAAACGTCTTTGCTTTGTCGAAAAGGTGTATCTATGGTGAATCTTACTTGTGTGCCTACGATTCCCCTGTTTCGACGAATGTGGGTAATATCCTTTGTAGATGGACCTGAGGAGTACCCATCAAACACAACCGTTATGTTAGAATACTAGTACCTGGAGGACAAGTATCGGAAGTACTGCTCACATATGCTGCGAAACGTTCCATCGTTCTGCCAAGGAATTTTCTGCAACAATGAACCAATCAATAACATACGATACTTCATCTGTGTGTTGTGCTGAATCTTGTCCACATTCACCCAGTTTCCACATTGCGTCGGCCAGTTGAGATTTTTGTCCAGTCCTAGGCATACCTGAATAGTCGAAAAGTGAAGATGGATATGTGCTCAATTCGTACTTGAATAGTATAGTTGAAATGTCCTCATCACATCTATCGGCAACTGTAATGAGTCTCTGGAAGAGTAATTGTGGATCGATGCTTACTGTTTCTTCTTTCACTTTCATGGCATTGTTGATACTAAGTGGCACCGTTTGATCTTTTCTCTTAAATGTGTATTTGTCAACTTGTTGGCCTATCATGTTACTGACAATTGTCTTCCCGATGACAAATGCTGCGTCAACATTGACCCTTGTGTCTGCTGTGACTCCAGTTTCCATGCTACGAAGAGATGTATCTTCATCATCAAAAGGAGATCGACCTTGTATGGACAAATATATTTGTTTCAAATCATTGCTATCTCTGTTTTTACGCGATACTGAAACTTCTTGATGTTGTTCACTGGTTGCATAGTTCATGTCACTGAATTCCTGCATTGAATTGTTCAATTCAGCACATGCTGGCATTGAGAGTAGCCACAATGTACGCTGTGATTCAGTCTTCCCTCTTCCTCGTGTTAACCCACCGGTGGTCTTCAAAGATCGCATTAAAACCTGTTCAATGATGAGGTCAGTAGAAAGTCCTCCCCAATGTTTTTCAGTGCGACGCACAGTGTGATTTCCATGTAGGAACTGCTGGTAAACACCGGGATGCTCTCTTTCTAGTCTCGTCATGTTTTGCAAGTAGTTGTAAGCTGACCTTAGGTAGAGATGATGCCCTGAAGCTGCAAAGTATGGTAGCATCTTTCGTAGAGATCTGAGATGACCAACCCAATCGCCTGATCTTTCTGCTCGAATGAACTGCTGTAATGTTGAAATCATGTCCATGTATTGGAACCATAAGGCAGCTGTTCTGTGATTTCTCAGCTTTTCTCTAAGTTCATTGATTTTTTGGTCCACTTCTTTCAGACTGTCATTACTGCATATGTCTTTTGTGTTGATTTTCTTCTCTTCTAGCTGCTCATACTTCATTGTTAAATGTGTCAATCTGTCGATATCAAGAACAGGGCTGCTGTCAACTAACATGTTACTGTAATCTGTTTCATCGACGATTTCATCATCAGGTATTACTTCATCCGCTTCCTTTTCTTTGTCGGCAGCTGATCCACTGTTGACTGATTCCGGTATTGCAGCTGGGCAAATCTTCAATATCAACAGTGCATGTAGGGCAGAATATACAAGAAAATGACCTCTTGTAGCACGGGAAACAGCCTTTCCTGACATCATATGCGTGACTGCATTTGGAGCATATACTACTTGGAGTATTTCTTGAAGACCAGAACCTGGCATGATGTGTCCAATGGTGCCGAGAAAGCTCATCTGTGTGTGAAATGCACCAAGTCGTAGAACAATCTTCTTGAGTGGACTTAACACTTCAGACATAGCAACAATCTGTGTAGCTTTCTGATACAACGGTTGATCAAAGGTCAGGACAGGTGTAATCCCATACTTTTAGATTGCTAGCACACAAAGTGTAAGGTTGAGTTTATGCAGGTAAGGTCACTGGGGCTCATGTCGATCATGGGGAGGAATGTAATCGATGCCTTTTCTGGGTCATGTTCTTCTTTGTTGTACAGCTGCATAAAACCAGACCAGCTCGGACGCTGTTCTTTCAGAGGCCAAATTACCTTTGAAAACAAATCAAAGAGATCATTTTCCGTGTCATCTTTGGCTAGTTGGCTGTTCTCATCAAGGTCCACGAAGAGTGCCTTTTCTTCAGTAGAATTGTCATGTTCTGTGAAATACCTCAGTGTTATTTTACCAATCTCTGACAGTTCACTTATTGTTATCCGTGCCCTAGGAATGGGTAAGCTGACATTTGAACCTGGTGTTGTGCAGGCAATTATTCCCATTCCATGGAATGTCCCGTGGCCATCAAGGGTTCGAGTGTTATGATCCACGTTATCAGCAACAAACTGCAGGAACTTACCTGGAAAGTATGATGGGATTGAAGTGTTCATGGCTGCAGCTGCATTGGCTTCAAAACGCTGAACCTCTGAGTATGAAGCAGTAAACCCCATGCTATTCAAGAGATCCAGTAAGTACCTTGACCCGAATTGGTGATGTAGTTGAACTCCGAGGCCTATCTGTAAAGGGGCGAGTAATCCCTTTGGTCTGCAACCCTGCACCAATGCTTGACCAAGTGAGGTTAGTTTGACATCATTATTTTCTCCGGGCAACAACATGGTAA
Source organism: Sinonovacula constricta (assembly GCA_007844125.1). Taxonomy (NCBI): domain Eukaryota; kingdom Metazoa; phylum Mollusca; class Bivalvia; order Cardiida; family Solecurtidae; genus Sinonovacula; species Sinonovacula constricta. Next base: position 51,253,532 of record CM017555.1, read on the forward strand.
GAAAAACCTGTAAACTGTCTGGTATAAACTGTTTTTTTTTTCTGTTTTAGAAGATATTGAAACAGAAAGTCCTTGTATGTTCGTAGAAAATTCATGAATTATTTCTGATGCTTTTCGTTTCAGTGTGACTTTCGTTTCTGTATTTCCAAAGGAAGAAACTGATATGGAATCACCAAAGTGATTCAACAACTTGGTTTTCATGTGTTTGTACGAATATGCTCGTTCACCACATGTCTCTTCCATTAGATTTATAAGTTCATTCATGGTTAAAACAGAGCCTTCGTTTTCCTCGATATAACTGATAACAGTTTTGAATGCTTCATTGGTATCTGTTGTCTCAGGCCTACCAGGACTTTTTTTGTATTTTACATGGACTTACATCTGACTGGAATTCCTTAGGAATTTGGCGTTTCGTCCTAAAGTTCACACTGCATGACTGGTGATACAATGCATCAGCTGCAGGAAGATCTATGATACTAGCAATTCGTCCAGAGACACCATGAGCCCATTGATCATTCCTTTCAATACACACATGTTCAATGGATTTCTGAAATGGAAGAATTCTTACAGGGAAAACATCCTGGCTTCGTTTTCTATGGTTAATTTTTTGCATCTTTTGAACAAAATATACATTTATTGTTAAAGTCAAACACATTCAAAGACCTAGTTGAACATCGTTTTGAGTTATTGTTAATGTCAACACTATTTATATTTCTTTTATGGACAAAGTCTCGTCTGCAGTCAATGTGCACCTCTTGTCCTGTGGTAACATGCATGCTGCAATGCCGTTCTTCACTTGCTTTATTTACAGATTCACACCCTTTATCTCGGAGCTTGACTGTTGGGAGGTCACCCAGAGGCTTCTGACAGAAAACGCAGTGATCCATCTGCAAAAAATGATTATTAACTATATATGTATGCTTGTTTTTAAATAATCTGCAAAACTTATTGATTAAAGAAAAGATAAGTGTAGCACATTTCGCAGTTTGGCAGTAAAATAGAAAATGATAAAAAAAACGTTTACAAACATTATACATTTTTTTGTTATAATACCTTGAAATATCATCTGATTTAACTGGTGATATGGTGTTGTGTGGATTGTCTGTATACTGCCGGGCTGAAATTAATAAGAACTCATCTGCTATATTTATCCGTTTTATTAAGAGAAAAACAAGAAAAATGAGCTCAGATTATATAGAAATATATCTAAACACCCGTATATAACTTGTTCTTTTAAAAAATATGTGTTGTTTGTTTTTTTAGAAAGGTATTTGTATAATAATAAAAAGTTCATAAAACTAATCATACCTTCTGAAAGGGATGATCAACATGCTGAGAACCAGTGTCAATTCCGATGAACATGTAGTTCACTGCTGCATAAGCTGCAACGTGCACTGGGTGGTCAAATTCAGAGCCCTATTTCCTGAAACAATATTTAATAAAAAACACATAAATACTGCAAATATCTATATGATAAGTGCTTTAATATTGTTTTTCCATAATTATAACTCTAGCATAATAGTTATTGCACATTAATCTACGTATTTAAGTAACCAAAAAATAAAGTGTACACACCGAGAAAAATCGTTGCTCTTGAATATTAAAATCATCATGCTGACTGCCTGGAACCAGTAGTTGTATGATCTACATGACACCTATCATCTGGAAAAAAAATTGCATTAAACATCTTATTGATTTGAAGAAATACATTTGAAATTAGTACAAAGACTTAAAAGAATATACTGAATTCGAATTATTACCAGTTTTGTTTATAACGTTGTATTATTAAGTCCCCCTAGGCTTCCATAGTTAAAAAAAAATAATCGAACGTGACCCACCCAGATGAGAGTTATTTATTATTTATACACTACAGAAACATATCAATTTGAATAGTTTTCTTAAGCAAATACTATCTTTATGATGGTATATATGTAAAATGATATTAAAATAATTTGAATCGCTGTTTTACCGATTTTACGCTTAACCGCTAAAATAATACTCAATGCAAGAATATCTAACTTTTTTATGACATATTTAGAAAGAATTAGCTAATATATTCTTAAAATGTGTTAAATACAATTGGAACTCTTACCTTTTATCCAATGGAGACGCAGAAATTTGTTAACAAATGTTTTGAATTTCGTAAGCTTTGAAAATGGCGGCTTCATGCAACTTTGAGCGCATTTCTATCTCCGTTATCAAGAGTACTCACTATGGTGAGGCATAACTGTAACATTTACGTAAGCGTCGAAAAGTAAATATTTAACAATTTTTAAATTAAAATATTTTTGTTTTGCCACGGACAAAAATGTGCAACTTTCTTTCTTATAATCCTAATATAATGTTATTTCATTCAGTATAGGTTTTCTTTCTGTTGCAATTAGTCCGACTAAATTTTTTTCGTTGACCAGGCTAAAATAACTAAACTATTCCAGGACGAAAAACCGCGTTCGCGGTCGCGTTCGCGCTCTGTATAAACAGACCCTTATGGTTATATTATAGCGACGTTCTTTCTTTGTTTCTATTTTCTCAGACAAATGTTTCAGGACAGCTGGAAGATATTCCCACTTTAAGTCCTTTGTTTTTGTGTGTCATTTTTTATTATTGGAGCTTAAATGCTCACTTAAATTTGCACATGGGGAAAATGTGTTTTTCGGCCTTTCTAAGCCTTGCTCCCATATTGCTTTAACCTGATTACCTGTTCCAGTTTTAGCGTCGCCTTTGATACTTCGCATCAACGACTTTCCTTGTTGGGTCGCCGAGAACGGCGCCGTTCTATATTTATAATTGGTTTTGAAAATGTCTATGGGGTGACGTCACAGCTTTTAAGAAGCGATCATATTTTTAAACGGAAATTGTTATCCTATTTCAGCTGTTAAAGATCACATTATTACATTCATACTAAAGAGTTTTCTTTTTTTGTGTGTCTTCTAAAGACCTACTACATAAACAATATAAACGTAGGAACTATGAAAAAGTAACAAGTAAACTTTTACGCATATCGATTGTCAAGTTTTCATTTTCAAATTACAGGACTGCACTTCTACTACAATCTCTTCAGTGCCATATTCATGGTTAAGCATTTCTTCGTATAAAAGATTTATTTTTTCCTTTTTTAATAAAAAGTAATCGCAGCTGTAGTCTTTTTTTACGCCCAACAAAAAGCTTTTGGGTGCAAATCGCGCAATAACAGCTTGATGAATATTACAACAATTAGTGGTGTGTTTGGTTTAGATTTTGACAGACTGCACTAATTATCAAACACCTTTGGAGGAACACTTTGATAGACTTTGATATTCCAAAATATCAAATGAAGTGTTGCTTAATGCTGCTATACCAAATATGCTTAGCTTTCTGATATATTATTTGATGCTCGGCAACAACTTTTTCTTGATTCTTAGAGAATGATTTTAAACTTAATTTCCATAATTTTTTCAATTTCGCTGCAAATGATGTTGTGGATTTCTAAAAAACTTGAAGTGCATTCTCAGAGTTGTCACGCGAGGTTCGTTAAGAGAACCCAAGGGATTGTAACATGAAAAACGGTTGGGAACAAGCACGATATAAATCTTGCGATTCCGTGTTAATGGTCAGCATAACAATATTTTCAAACTTGTATTTTCAGTAAAATAGTAAAATATTTCAATCAATTAGCTTTTATTACAAATAGAATATATCCATAGAGATACCCTTTAATAGACAAAATGAATTTTGAAGATATCTTGCGAAATAAACAAAAATTGTCGGCAGGGCCATGTTTTTCATTGCTGACGTTATTTTGACCAAAAAATGACCCAGCTTTGAGGCAAAATTTTATAATATTCTAATTGGAATACTTTTAATATAAAATGTTTCTAAGATAGCCTTAAGTGTTTTTTGTAACATGCAAAAAGAATTTCTAAGATATCTTGCGAAATAAAGAAGTAAAGGGGTAAGGCCGCGTTTTCCCTTGAGCGCCGTGTTTTAAACTTGTCAATCGGTAAAGGACATTAAACATCTTCTGTCAATCTCCCATGCAGAGTTGTCGTTCATTCCTCTCTCAGACACCTCTGCAATGGGCTCACGTCAAGATTTTTGACGGATATTTTAAAGTGTTATTTTAAGGATATTTTCAAATTAAAACAATACTTCTACATAAAATGAATAAACATCTACTAAAAAGACATATATTGAAGTAAATAATTAAAGATATTTAATTAATTCAAGCGCACTATTTTTGGAAGAATAACAGTGATATTAATGCGCATCTGTAAGTAAACATGGACGTGATCCACGAGGCAGTTAAGAAATACGACAAGAACTTGGTTTTAAAAGATAAACAGAGGGAGGCATTGACCTACGTGATTAAGAGCAAATCTGATCTTGTCGTTAGCCTTCCCGTTGGGTATTGGTTATTTTCCACCTTTTACCCTTCATATTCGAAGAGACCAGAGCAATCTGATCACCTCGGCCTTTATGCTATGCAAGAGACCTCTGACATAATAAGGCGCCATCTTGGATCTACTTTGTGTGTCTTAGTTTTAATACTGGGTATTTAATGTTGACTTTTCAATTTTCCGTAAATCATATAGATTGTATTGATAAAAAAAATCGTTGTTATTGCAAGATATACTCAACTAAATGATATATATATAATTTGTTACTTTCTCGCGAACGGACACTGTTTCATAACTCAGGCGACGCACTTTGGTGTATTCTAGAGCTATGTACGAGGTGTATTTTACGAACCATACGGAAATACCCGAAGTTTTACGATTGGAGACCAGAGAAAATCCGGTAGTGTTGGTTATTTCAACATCTTTAAAATCATGTGACTTTTTGAAAGTCATGTGGATCGAAAGTAGTCCCGACATTAAGTGAGCCAGTAACAGAGGTGAATGTATGAGCCGATGGTAGAGAGTGATCTTCTGTATCTCGCCCCTATTATATTCGAATTATTCAACGGCATTCATATGTTTTTATAGTCGTATAAATAAATTAGGTTGTCTATCTCGGTTTGATTTGAATTAGGGCAGCTTATACGGGCCTAGGTATGTTGAAGTTCCATTTGACCTTGTTGTAAATATCCACGGTTACCTTTTGTTAACTTATCAACTCTGATTCAGTGTTAAGTTTTTAGGCGCAAATGAACACGTATTTAATGTTTTAGATGACTGGCTTTTGGTCCTTTGACGAAACAGTCTGATATATTTTTGAAAGAATTGTACATAATGTTCACACCTGCTTTGCAAGCATATGATCACGGCAATAAAAATGCACATAATACATACATTATATTTACAGTATCACGATCACGCCTGGAAACATTTAATATTTCATCACATAAAAAAGGTAATTGAATATGTATTTTGAATTATATAAAATTTAATAATTATCATAGATTATAAAAATGTATTGGCCTTTTAAAAATTAAAAAAAGGTTAAAAAATCCAGAACTTTAACTTTTATTTTCGGCATTTTATTCCTACAACTTCAAATATATGAATATTTCCAAGATAAAAACAACACTTAGCAATGCTGTAAACACTCAAAAATTGTGATAAACAGGACGTACGATGTACGTATAAGAGCACTGCTAGTGGTTAGAAATAGACGTACGCTGTACGTCGGGAAGCAGTAAATGGTTAAGTAACTTGTTCATAGTTTTGCGTAGGTACATGTAAATGGCACATAGAACATCGTCCGCACTTGATTTATATCTAAATTATTGCATCAATGTCGATTGTTTGGGGGTGGGGGTGGGGGTGGGGGACGGGAGCGTGCCCGAGCTGTTAGAGTCGATGTCTTGTTACTTCTCAGCCCCTCAACGTTTATGTGGGGAGGATTTCCAGCTAACCTGCGATGCGCCAGTGGTTCTACCCAGGGATAAGTCTAGGGTCTTCCTCCCTCAATAATTAGCTGGACGTCGCCAGCATGAACATAATTGTGTCGGTGCGGTAAAACAAAGACAAAACAAAACAAAAACAAAATCTTTTTATCGTATTTTTATGATTGACGTATGCACATTACGTATATTGCCGGGCGCCCACTAATTATGTGTTCATTGTATGCTTTTCACAGTATTTGTCTCACTAAGTATTACAATAGAGTGAAAAAATGAAGTTATTGCTATCTCTTGACATACTTTATCCCATATTCCTAATGCTTCAATAATCCAAATAAATACCTATATTGCCCAAGCTTTATTTAAAAAAAAAAACAACAAATTTTGTAGCATTGCTTATTGTCTTTCTTTAGAAACTACACTTAGCATATAGTAAACAGCAATTTCCTGATAATAATACCATGACATTTTTTGACACAGAAATTACAAAATTGAAATTCAAACAAATCAATTAAAATGCACTTTGCTTGAAGTATGGACACAAAAAACATACACACGGAACATACATGAAGATAGTCTTGCAATATCTTAAAATGAGTAACACTGCGAGAAACAAACTAATTTTCGTTATTTTTTGTTGTTTTGTAAAAAGAAATAACTGACTTAAAAGACTAAATATCTTAATTACATAGACAAAATATTAATGAGTTCCTTAGAAAGCGTTCAAAGGTGAGTACGTCTCAACGTCTTCTATAATATGGAACAGAGGAGTTCCAAAATAATAGGTTCGCTTTATTGTGTTTAAGTAAGCAGAAAGGTTCACATTGGTGAAATGGACATTGTCTCCCTTGTTCGTTAATTTGCGAGGTATTCCAAACAGAGGTAGGTCGTTTTAGTTGGAATTCTTGGATTTTACCGCCTTTTCTTTTGAAGATATTTCAAATGCATTTAATACTTATAGAGATATGTTATTTAAAAAAGAAAATGGAATTGTTTCTTGATGGTAGTTAACCTGGTCATCATAAGAAATGCAGAAAGACAACATACACTCCAAAGATTTCAAGCGTAAACACCTAGTAAAACAAATGAAAGGTCCTACTTGCATTAAAGGAGTCTTCAAGGGAGACTATCCATTCATGTCTCTCATTAGCATCGTAAATGTAATTTTCCACCAAAGTTACTGACATTTCGTGTCATTATTTCACTTAAAATGTGCGTATAGGTTTAAAGCTTTTATGCCTTTAAATTTTTCCGATTTGATCTTGAAAAATCCATTATACATTTACCTAATTACTGAAAATTGTATATTGGTCCAATTGTTAAAATGTTTAATTAGTACCTGGACACATTTTAGATTTTAAATACCCTCAGGTACTCTGTGTCCACTACTTGCTGCTTTATTTATACAAACACAACTATTTTATTTATCTTAAAACTGATTTTATGTTATTTTGGATTAAGTTTTACGGAGTGTAACTTATGCTTACATAGCTATTGGTGTTAGACCTAATGCACTTCTCTTACGAAAAATTTGATTTATTTGTCTGGATCTTTCAGATTTATGACGATGGTTTATTTCAATCCGTTTCAGTTTATAAGTTCCTAATCTGAGGATATACATTAATGAATTATAAGGTCTTTTGTACCTTATATATGATTAAATTTAGTTATTTTTTTCTGTTGAAAGGGTAGATTTAAGATAAATGAAGTATGATATGTTTTCCTATCTCCAGATTTTCAGAAATGAAAAACAATATGCATAAATATGATAACTGCAAGGCATATAAAGACTCGTTCCATGTTCCAAAGCCTTTAAATAATGCTGTTTTAAACTCCGGTCCACTCCAGAAACATTAAAACCAGTGCATATAATCGACAGAAATTTGCACATAGGGAAAAGTTTGTTTTGCGGACTTTCGACACCTGATCAATACGGGTCCTTATTCGGTAAAAGGTGTTCTATTTTATGTTTTTATTTTTATTTTTATTTGTCTGTAACTTTCAAAATAACTTTGAAAATAAACAATAAGATACTGAAAAAAACACATACTACGTTCGAGAAAAATATTATCTGAAAAATACTTAATTGTGTAATGTGAGGCTGTTGCACATGTTCATTTTCTGCTAGTGCTAGTTTTATAGTTAATTGTAATATTTTTGCATTTATTCTGCATATGTAACATCTTTAGAAAACCTATTAAACGGTGTCGAGTTTTGCTTTTCATTTTTTAAACTATTCTATGGTCTCAGGAA